>CM023490.1:41911306-42010860 GCA_013339685.2 Hyalomma asiaticum
GTTTGCTTCAAAGAGAGAATTCGAGCAAATGTATTTCAAGGCACATTGTTCAGTAGGTGGGATAAACCCTAAATGCTATTCCACTTTGAACTTGAACAAAGGCACATTTGTTTCGTTCTATGGTGCCAGAACAGCGCATACAACAATAAACTTTTATGCTTTCAAAACGGGCATTCTGCACATGACTGCTAGGATGATAAATGTGTCTCAAGTAGTAAACACTTATAGCATGATGAAGATGTTCACAAAATGGAATGAGGTGGTCACAATTGCAAACTTAACAAAACTGCAATGCAATTTCCCCCGAATGACGAAAGCACCTTCAAAGATTATGCATCACAAGCCCTGCTTAACCGAAGTGAACTAAACCTCAGAAGTTTAACAAGGGTCCCTCGACAAACAAAGAAAGACGTAATAAAGAAAGACACTGCTACGTACATACATAGCTCTTACAAAGTCTTTGGGCCTTGGGTCGCTTCAGAAGTGACAACGTATTGCTATCCGTCCAAAAATTCACCACATCCTTTCACACTCTGCCTGCACCACTGCACACAACTTGACCTCACGGTAACTGTGATTACATCCAACACAATAATACCTTCAAAATAGACTATATTCATACAATCAGTGTTCAATAAATTGAGGTAAAACTTTATAACACTGAAGAACAAATAACAGCACATGACTTGCACACTCTCACCGAAAACAAGGGACTGCTTGCTGCAAAGTGTTCTGCGTAAAGCGGAGCCTCCCAAAATAACGTATGCTATGTGGTACAGCTTTCACTCTTAAAATGTCGTCTGGCTTCACGGAAATACTAACAAGGTGTATTCCCATGAAGTCTCACCACAAAAGGACCATCACGTACCCCTACATCTGCACTCAACTATTGGAACCTCCAAAATTCCTGGTACTACCTGCTAAAGGCCAACTGCAACGTCTTGGCTAAATTTGGCTAAATCTTGGCTAAGTGAGCAATTTCCACTATTGGAACTGGACAGGCCACTGGATAGACAACGGTACAGTTTTATTGCCAAGAGTCTTGATACAGCACTCAAGCAGACGAAACACGCATACAGTGGTCTTTACAAGAAGTAGGCTCGGTACACTGCCTCCTGAATGCTTCACCGGTCATTACAGCCACGCTAAACAGCCACACCTTTAAGGTGACATCCTCATTGTGCGTTTCTACCAGACAGCATCAATAACTTTTTTCCTTCTCAGTTCTAGTATAAAAATAGTATAAAAAGTGTTACATTAGCATGCCTATCGCATTATCTCTCCTTGTAGTACAGTAGAACCTCGTTATAACGAACTACTGGATATAATGAAGCAATCGCAATTCCCCTTGAAATTCCCATAGATTACATCGATATTGGCTATAAAAAATGGTTATAACGAAGTAATTATGGCTCCCCCTTCAACTTCGTTACAACAAGGTTTTACTGTACTTCAAACATGAAGTTCTCCTCGGAAGCTCCTGCAAATATTTAGGGTCTTATTAAGCTGGGCCTTGCACACAGTCTAAATCATTGTTGCAGTTGCCCTTTAACATACATGAAGATAAGGCAGTTTCTATCTGTCTGTGCCAACTCTCACACGATCTGGTCTGTCATTGCACACATGGCTCTCACCACTGTCCCGAGGCCTTACAAAAAACGAGTGACCAAGTATCGTGGACAGTGGCTGCCCGAGCCGCTTTTGGAGAGCTCGCATGGCTACGGTTTGTACAGCTTGTGCACCTTTTGGCCTTTCACGGGGACGGCTGCCACCCGGAGCCAGTCGACTGACTGAAGGGTGGCGTGACGACGACCGCAGCTCCGGTATGCTTGTCACTGAGGCACTTGTGTTCCTGTGTTGGGTACCATTGTTGCTACAGCAGGTGCCATGCTGCTCCACAGAGCTCCCAGCTAGAATAGGTGCAAAAAGAGCATGAACAGGACGTGGAGCATATCAAAGTATGGTGAGGTACAAGAACCCAAAGCTGGAACTTTGTATACAGTCGACATTTCATTACTTCTTCCTCATAGGCAGATAAAACACAACCTTTGTTAACAGGAGTTAACTGTCTTTATTGAACATTTGTGTACAAGGGTAGATATGTATAAGAATGCAGACTGTTTCAAAACTGGGGGAGGGGGGGGGGGGGGCGCTTGACAGAGGTAGAGTGACCCTATAGCCGGAGGTAGAGGGACGGACAAAGCTTGAGATGTCATCTGCTTGCGGTTCACACAGAACGAGGAGGAAGTTGAAGGAGGAAGCCGTGAAGGAACATGCGTCTTGCGCAAGGTTACCATGAGCCGCTACGTGGGATGTTTGCGCCATCTCCGGGCCCTTCCACCTAACACTTGTACTGACCGTTTACTAACTAGTAACAATATTTAAGAGCTGCAAAAATTGCACAGTAGTAACCGCCAATGCTTATCAACAGGAAACATGGCTAGCACAAAAAAGGAGGCAGGGCAGGGATGGATGTGGACTTTTGGCAACTACTATAAAGTTGGCACGGCCTATGACTACCCCTCCTTTCAGCTGCAGGTTACGCTGCCTCATTTAACAGAACAAGTGGCCCTCTGTTTCCAACAAACACCAATCTACACAGTACAGCTATTCCTACAGTGTTGACCGTAGTGGCCAAATCGTACGAGTCTCATGTGCAACAAGTGGTGCATTGGTCGATTTGCTTGAAAGCTGCCTTGGCGTGCCCAGTAATCCCACATGCCACCAATTATCTTCAACATAGGCCATGTAGGGTAACATGCATGTGGCTGTGCTAGATAGAGGAGATATCCAATCACTCGCGCCCAGTGAGATTGGGTTGAGGTTATGCATTTCTGCAACCCATATAATGGAGAACGGCACAACACCATGGTGAGGGTGCAAGCGCAATGAGGGTGCAAGCACGAGCAAGCGCGCCACTAACCTCTCGAGATATCAAGGCTAGACTGACTGTAGACTTACAAGTTCAGCTTCACAAAGACAATGTGCACTCAAAGAAAGTTCGTGAAAGAAGGGCAAATGCACGGGGGAATGTTCATAGAAGAGTCGCGGCAGGAACAATAGGCGGCGGCGCGCGCCATCTGAGGCATGTGACATGAAACGTTTTTACCGTTTTACCGCTGGCGTCATTTGGTAAATGCAACTCAAAATTATGATTTGTTTGGTGACGTGCAGTTTAAATTAGACAAAGGTGCTTGGCAATGTTGCTGCTGGCTGGCAATCAATAACCTTTGGGGCATTCTCCACAAAATAGACCAAAAATGATCAATTTTCTCTCTCATTTTTCGGAAAAAGGTTAATTAAATTGGGCCAGATTATGAAATTTGTTTCGTTATTTTGAGTAAGTCAAAGCAGTGGACCCTATGGACGTCTGGGGGGCGGGGGTAATTGGGGTATCTTCGTTAAATTGGGTTTCGTTAAATAGAGTTTTAACTGTACTTCGCAATGTAATTACTGACACCACTTTTTAGACAGACCCTGCCTCTCTGCCAGCTGCCTTACCTTGGCATGGCCATTGGCCTGTATGCGAACCAGAGCCCGAGTAATGCCACCCAGGGCCTCCATATGTGCGTACACCATCTGGCTCTCCAGGTGGACACAGTGCAGAGAGAACTGCGTCCGGTGCTCGAGCTCTTGTGCCTGTTTCATCGGGTCCACCTGTAATAATAGCACCAGAAAAAGAAATTAATAATATTGATAAAAAGAACTTCTGGAATTCCGCAATATGGAGAAAGTAACACTATGCAGTTTTAATTCCTCATCAGAACTTATATCGACACACGCAATAGCTTTCCTTTCTTTCATAGGAACTACTTTTTCCCTGTCCTGTGATGTGTGTTATCACTTGGTGAAAGATGTGCTTGCACTTGCATGTGGCTTCGTGAATGGTTCAATTCGTTCTACAAACTTTGCGTGCCTGGTGGATATCTCAGTACATTCCAGGTCGTATGTGAGCTTCAGCGATAGAACTACAATATACAGTAGTCCATGTCCAGCTGGTGCATTTCACCGCCATCAATTTTTTGATGACCAACAACTGCATTCGCCCACTACTGGGCGAATGCAGTTGCTTGCTTTACTCGGTCCGCCGTCCAGACCAGGTGACAATATGTTCCCAAGGACAAAAAGTGACATATATGCTCAGTTTGTCTTTTATATAAGTTCACTGTTCAACGCTTACGATTCTTATCTTTTATGAAATTACCGGCATTATATTCCTTTTCAGTGCCGCATATGGGATATGTTTTGTTCACTGTGATCGGTGATGGCAAAAAAAAAAAAAAGGAAAGTTGCTTATCCTTGACAGAAATATTGGTAGCTTTCGTTCCATCAAGTGAATGTTCATGCTTACATATTTTTTAAGAGCCCAAAATACTAAAGCCTATCAGCACTTGGCAAAGTATTCAGAACTACAGTAAAACCTCGTTATAACGAAGTTGAAGGGGGAGCGGTAATTACTTCGTTAGAACCATTAGTTCGTTGTAACCAATATCAATTTCATCTATAGGAATTTCAAGGGGAATAGCGACTGCTTCGTTATATCCGATAGTTCGTTATATCCGGGTTCGTTATAATGAGGTTCTACTGTACTAGCACAAAAAGAAATTTAGACATTGAGGTGGCAACAGTGCACATGATAACTGGCCATCTGTTTTTCCTGGTATCTGACACCGCACCATACTCCTGCTTGCATCTGACAATTCAAAGTTCTCAAAACTGAAACAAAATTCCAGGGTCCCCTTAAATTACTGGTGATGCATTTACCAACAGCCGGTCATTAGTCCCCACCTGAAGAGCATGCGCTGATGAAGAAACTTAAATTTCTATCACCTGAAATGGATGACCAATAATGACGAATGCGCATCTACTTACCGCTCCAAATGAGTTGGAGGACTTCTTCACCATTCTGTTGATGGCCTTATGGTGCCCAAGGACAACGCCGCTTTCGTGACGATCACATAACGCCTGTTGACAGAGTTGTCATGAATATCTGAACAGTGCATACATGTTGCGAACATTCCAGCTTCTATCTAATACAGTTTAGCAAGCCAGCATGACGGAGACTACACAAATGAAGAAGGCTCAACTGACCTTGTACGCAACCAGAAGGTCCAGGAATAAATTCAGCTCTTCTAGGACTTCTTCCTCTTCATGAAGAGACTGGAAAAGAGTTAAGAAAAATTCTGAAAACTGATAAATGCTGGCCCTATAGACGAATTTCACAAGGAGGCTGCCATTTTTAAAGCACTTCACCACCGCGGCGCCGTCTGGCGTCTGCGATGTTTCGCCGCCATGCCGGTGTGTGGGGTTCTCCGGCGGTAGCGGCAGCGTCAAGGATAGCGGCGGTCATGTTCTCAGCCTATGCGCTGAGAACATGAGGTGGCATCTTTTTTCGCGGTACGCGAGGTCTCCCCCCATCTAACAACGGCACAAAACAACAACGGTTTGTGAAGGCGGTAGCAAGCTGTCAGCTATGGCGGAACCAACAAGCAGCGGCGGACGAGACGTACCAGCAGCGGCGCCGACCATAGGAGGTGAGCAGAATTCCAATGCAGTTCTTAAAGAAGAGCCCGTGTACTTTGGTAATTGTTTGGTTTGTTTTGTAACAGCTGGCCTGGCGGTGTTCTGAGAATATGCACTAGCGCTAACATTTAGGACATCTCTAAAGTGCACAAACACTGCCTGTGTTTGTGCCGTGGCGTGAGATTCGTGCCGTTGTCTTTGAAGGTTGTGGCGTCTGATCGTTGTGCAGGACAAGAAACAGATGTACGATGGCTGAGCTCAAACTTCGGCGCAGAAACAACGCGACGAGAAAATGACAATAAGCCTATTACATACCTGGGAGCACGGCATGGCATAAGTTCGCTTGGGCACGAGCAGCCGCCTCTAGCCATACACCGAAAGTGCGCCCACTCATGGTAACATTTTTTACTGTTTTTTGACGAGTTATAATTTAAGAAGCATTACCACGAGCGCTCGTCTTCGGGTTTAACGAACCTGGCGCATCGGCACATAGCTGGTTACCGAACGTTCACCGGAAACAAAATGTTCGGAGCAAACGCGAGCCCAAGCGGATGGCACAAAATCCTTTCTATTTACGCAGGCTATCCAGAGTCGTCGCTCGTCGTCATCTGCGGGGAACCGGTGCAGCTTGAACATCTTACAGCCGCAAACATGACGCAGCTGGTGGTGCTCTTCGCATGTCTCGGCTGCCAGTTTCTTACGCTTCCAATAGTTGTTGTCGCAACCAAACACAGCGCAGTGGTAGCCTGTCGACCTACTGTCATCCGACATTTCGATTTTCGGCAGCACAAGTGCTTTAGCGCGTCGAAAAATCGAAAAACATCGGCCTCTTGCACGTCACGCAATGCAAACGCGGGTATCTGCACACACCAGCAGCGGTGGCCGGATGGCCGGAGACGTGGTGGAGAGAGTGAGTGAAGAAAATGCACCGGTTCGAGGCTACGTTCCTCCTCCCCGTGAAAACGGTCTATACAAGCAGCTAAAAAACAATGTTACAAAGGCACTTAAGTTTCCTTAAGGGCACTGAATGTGAAAGCATGGTGTGTCTGGGTGTTTCGATGCCCCTACTGCTTTTAATGTCAGCATCAGATGACATCACATGGCATCACCATAGTGTGATCCCACAACATATCACCCAGCAACGCTGTACTATTTGGTACTATCTACAATGGACACTGCTCAATGGCGCATTTTATGCCCGATCAGACAAATAATGTTTTCTCAGCAATATGAACACCTAATAACTGCATGCCTGTGACGACAATGCCTCCCTGCGGCATCACATGCTACTAACCTGTTCAGAATGAGCTTCGTGAATTGGCAGGAGGAGGCCCTGTAAAGATCGCAACGCCTTCTGCACAGTGTTCCAGGCATCGTTTCCACCCGTCGCCCAATCAGACTCCAGCTTGGATATGTTGCTCAGTGTGCTGTACATTGCAACAAACACGTCATCGTCGCAGCCCTCACTCCCAAGGTTCAGCAAAATGAAAACAACAAAAACAAAGCAATTCAACACAACCTCTTCACGTGTGTTCACAAACTATAAATTTGTGGCCGTTAACTGCTCATACAGCCAAACCTCATTATATCAGGGTTATTGCTTTCAAGCTCTCACTCACCGCGAAGTCACAACTACAGTGAAATTCTAAATGCTTTTACAGTTAAACCTGCTTATAACGAACCTCCAGATAACGAATTCCTGGATATAACGAAGTTTTTCTATTCCCCGCGGTTACTCCGTAGAAGTACATGTATTTGAAACCTCTACGTAACGAAGTGGCAGCGGGAGAACCCCTCGAAATAACGAATTTTCTCTGCCGACAGCCTGAGATTTTGCCCCAAATTTTGTCACTTTTGCACCTCATCCGCCGCGACGGAATGTGAAGCGGCGGTGTCGCACTTGGACATGTGCGGTGAGGTCCTGCATCTCTTGACCCCGCGATCATCCCTCTGCGGGCGTGTCCTTTCCCCCTCACTTCAAACCTGCTCCCGCCGCTTCCTGCAGCTGGCCTAGCCTGCCAAGCCGCCACCCTCCTTTTCCAGTTGATGTTACCAAGTCGCGCCGGTTTAAGAGAGAAAGAAAACAATTTTTTTTCAATGTGCTAGCAGTGCGACTCTTTGGTTGCTGGGCGAGTCTGCACTTCGCTAACCTGGCAGTAGGTGAGAGCACTTGTTAGGCCTAGTCACGGGCGGCGCGCCTCAAGGGAAGCGCATGTGAAATGGTAAAAAAAAAGAAAAAAAAGAAGAGAACTGGAGACAAACAGGGGTAAAATGGAGGACACGGGCGCGCCGCGTTCCGCGCTCCTTCCTCCTCCACGGCGATTCGCTGCACTTTTTTCAGGCAGCGCACTTCCTTTGTGAAGCCTGCTCCCTACCTCAATTGTCCGCTGCATTATAACCGGTCCTTCAATCGGGAAGAGTGGGGGGAGGGGCGGGGGGGGGGAGGGGGGCTGCACATTAAGCGGTATGCGGGGGGGGTCAGAAAAAAACTGGGGGGAGGGGGTTAGAAAAGCAGCATTATTGCCGGTCCTGTACTATATGTGTTCTCAGCTGTAAATGTTTTCTCGCCCAAAATAATTGCTTTGGGCCAGCTCTGCCGTCAGTAATCGTTTTGCTTACTTAAGTGTTTATTTTTCGAATTTTCGTGCCCAACCTGCATATAACGAAATCCTCTTTATAACGAAGTTTTCCGGTAATTTCTCAATTTCGTTATATCCAGGTTTAACTGTATTTGAAACATGTAGATAAACTTCGCAGCTACCTCTCTATACAGTCACCGCTCCGATCAAGACATCTGTCACAGCAAGGTACTAACATTCCTATGACCTCCTCGTGGAAGGCAGCCGCCTGGTGGCTATCTTGCTTTCAAGGTTAACAAAAGTGTGTGAAAACTCCCTACATGTTGGGCACAAACTTTCAAGCATTTACAATTGGCAGAGCCTGATGAAAGTTTGCACAGAGTATCTCTGGACAACATGGAATGTTGATGTCCTATATAGAATTTTGATATCTAATACAGAATTTTTCATTTGTAATTTCAAATGCCAACAAGGGAAACGTAGAGTATAGAACGATCACCCCTGAAATGTAGCAAATTAACATGCTATTTCCACATTCTAGGTAGTTTTCAGTACACTACTGCCCATGTGCAGCAAAATGAGCCATACTGGAATGATGTGTGAAAACTTTTACTTGGCTAAGAAGTGTGCACGGAAGACCCTATATTTTGTTATCATAGCTTTTATAACTCAAGAACCATTACAGATATAGTAAAGGCAATTACATTCCTTGAAATCGGCATCACAAACTCCATTAGCGGTACAAGTTTCAGAGCTCTAGGCCAAGAAATAGAGGAATCCTTTCTCAAGGAGCGCAAGCCTTTCGAGGAGTAGATGCATGATCCTTAGCCTCATGCCTCTAAGCCAAGGGGTGCACAATAAGCAGCGCACATCGTAAAGACTCAACACAAACCATGCGAGATAGGACTTCAGTGAGAAACCACTCACGCAAACTCCTTGCTGACAACGAGGATGTCACCGGCCATCAACATAGAGCACATGCCAAATGCCACGTGTGATCAACATATATAAGTGATGCTGCCTTCATTTCCCAATAAAGTTGAAAGTTGCGCTGTGTGTGTTTTTTCTTCTCTGTCCGCGTCCAAAGCGCATTTCCACAAAAATAATGCAAAACCAACTAGCCCAAGTGAGTGCCTTGACGAACAGAAAAAGCTTTCTGAGAAAAGTGCAAAAAACGATGTCCATGTACCAAGTGGAAAAAGCATTTTATTTGCTTCGATGCAGCAAATTGCAATAGCCAGTGGTTCAGAAAGCTCTAGAGAAGTAAATTGCATGAGCTTTTCATTGCTGCCTCCGTTTGCAAGCTTTCAAATGGTGTGAAATTTAATTTTGGGGGGCGTGTATGGAAGAAGCTTAGTTATTAAATATGAATTTCTAGAAAAACTGTTTACTTCTCAGGGCTAGATTTCTCTCGGAAAGTGCAGAAAGACATGCTGAATGCCATCGTGACAAAATTTAAAACTCGACTTTTTCTTAATTTCTTTCATTTTTATCTCATGTCCCCTCTTAACTATAAGCGGTAGTTCATTATGCTGTATAGATTATGTAAGGTTGTTTAACTGCATTGAAACATGTCTTATTGCACTATGCAGGATGTTCAACACGTCTCAAGAGTAATGCAAGAATGTGCTGATGAGTTCCTTACCAGCGAGGTCGCACGTAGGTCGGACGTGAGTGCTGTTTCACGATTTTTTCTTTGCTGTTTGGTTTGCCTAGTAATGGTAAAGTTGTTCAAGCTCAAACGACTAGGGCCATGCAAATAATGTTGTTTGAAAACCAAGTTGAATACAAATTCAGTAGGATCAGGAGCAGATCAAAGTGAATGTTTCAAATGCTGATCAGTTGTTATTATGAAGAGCATGAGTAATGTTCATGTCCTGATAATAACAGTTGAAACCTTTATATGATACATACCTCAGGGAGCACTTTCTGTCCCTTGCGTGAGTGGTCTGTTATAAGCAGGATACTATGTTTTCATTTTCTTATCAATCTTTCTTTCGATGTGGGACCTACAACTAAACTGACACAAGATAAGGCTACGAGATGCTGCAAAAGGTTTACTGTATGCCATTTGCCTTCATGTTAGGAGAAATAATGTTTTTTTTCCACCAAAACCTTGTCAACATCGCTTCGTTATCATTTTCTTGCCTCCTCAGCGAATTAACTGCAGTTATCAGCCAGCAGTGCTGCATTTAGAGCCAAGATATGCTACAAGAAAGGCTATAGACCAAAATTTAGTGATATCTTGTCCTTGTAAGCTATTGTCCTCAGGAGCCGTCTGTCACAAAAGAAGTCCAACTAATGGGAGAGATAGGGCAGCCAACCATGTGACTAAACATAGTCTTTATACCCAGTTTTCTATTATATATCAGTGCGGGTATATAAGACCAATAAGCAGCTGCACAATGATCTTTCGACTCAGTGAAAAGTTGTTTGCATGCGAACAATCCATTTGTTGCTGTTGCTCCATTCTTACTTTTGATACTCATACAGTTGAAGTCCTTTATAACCGGCACTGATATATAATAGAAAACTGGGTATAAAAGACTATGTTTAGTCACATGGTTGGCTGCCCTATCTCTCCCATTAGTTGGACTTCTTTTGTGACAGACAGGCTCCTGAGGACAATAGCTTACAAAGGACAAGATATCACTAAATTTTGGTCTATAGCCTTTCTTGTAGCAGATATCTTGGCTCTAAATGCAGCACTGCTGGCTGATAACTGCAGTTAATTCGCTGAGGAGGCAAGGAAAATGATAACGAAGCGATGTGACAAGGTTTTGGTGGAAAAAAAACATTATTTCTCCTAACATGAAGGCAAATGGCATACAGTAAACCTTTTGCAGCATCTCGTAGCCTTATCTTGTGGTCAGTTTAGTTGTAGTGTACCCACATCGAAAGAAAGATTGATAAGAAAATGAAAACATAGTATCCTGCTTATAACAGACCACTCACGCAAGGGACAGAAAGTGCTCCCTGAGGTATGTATCATATAAAGGGGTTCAACTGTTATTATCAGGACATGAACATTACTTCATGCTCTTCATAATAACAACTGATCAGCATTTGAAACATTCACTTTGATCTGCTCCTGATCCTACTGAATTTGTATTCAACTTGGTTTTCAAACAATCATTATTTGCATGGCCCTAGTCGTTTGAGCTTGAACAACCTTTACGCATTACTAGGCAAACCAAACAGCAAAGAAAAAAATCGTGAAACAGCACTCACGTCCGACCTACGTGCGACCTCGCTGGTAAGGAACTCATCAGGCACATTCTTGCAGTACTCTTTGAGACGTGTTTGAACATCCTGCATAGTGCAATAAGACATGTTTCAATGCAGTTAAACAACCTTACATAATCTATACAGCATAATGAACTACCGCTTATAGTTAAGAGGGGACATGAGATAAAAATGAAAGAAATTAAGAAAAAGTCGAGTTTTAAATTTTGTCACGATGGCATTCAGCATGTCTTTCTGCACTTTCCGAGAGAAATCTAGCCCTGAGAAGTAAACAGTTTTTCTAGAAATTCATATTTAATAACTAAGCTTCTTTCCAGACACGCCCCCCAAAATTAAATTTCACACCATTTGAAAGCTTGCAAACGGAGGCAGCAATGAAAAGCTCATGCAATTTACTTCTCTAGAGCTTTCTGAACCACTGGCTATTGCAATTTGCTGCATCGAAGCAAATAAAATGCTTTTTCCACTTGGTACATGGACATCGGTTTTTTGCACTTTTCTCAGAAAGCTTTTTCTGGTTCGTCAAGGCACTCACTTGGGCTAGTTGGTTTTGCATTATTTTTGGTGGAAATGCGCTTTGGACGCGGACAGAGAAGAAAAAACACACACAGCGCAACTTTCAACTTTATTGGGAAATGAAGGCAGCATCACTTATATATGTTGATCACACGTGGCATTTGGCATGTGCTCTATGTTACATGGGCACCCAAAAATTCCAGTTCCTTGTCTGATAGTGCAAGGGAAGCTACGCTTACGCAAATGTCTGTACGTTCCCAAATCATTTTCGCTTCGACAATGAGCCTAGCAGGTTGACTGCGATTACGATAAACTACAGTGGACTGATTAAATATAGGGGTGCACTTGCACTCTTGACAATGATTTGCGAGATGACCATTAGCCTTGTTTTTGACGTTATTTTTGTGCTCCCTTAGACGGTCGTTAAGGCATCGGCCGGTTTGGCCTATGTGTACTTTTCCACAGGAAAGCGGTATGTTGTATACCACGCCGGTTATACATTCCACGAATCTTAATTCTTTGTTGTGGTTGACCTTGCACTCTGGCCGTTTTCTGGAGCAGGGATCAGTTAATCTGCACAGCCTAGACAACTTTATTGCGGTAATTTATTGGGTTTGCAATTTTCCGGGAGGCATAGTTATTTTTATAGCAATCCAATTTAAGTAATTTTTTTTTATCTTGTTGTTAGTCTCCTAAGGAGTGCAACAAACATGTGATACAGTGTTTTTATGCCCTGCAACATTTATACATTTTGAAGAAGTAACAAAAGAAAGAAACGCACATGTCAAGTCAGATCTTTAATCCTTTGTAACTTTAGATAAAATTGAGGTAGAAACATGAAACAATGCTTCTTGCACTCCTCAAATATTCATGAACATGTCTGCACAATTTTTAGCTAG
Organism: Hyalomma asiaticum; assembly: GCA_013339685.2. Taxonomy (NCBI): domain Eukaryota; kingdom Metazoa; phylum Arthropoda; class Arachnida; order Ixodida; family Ixodidae; genus Hyalomma; species Hyalomma asiaticum. The sequence continues at coordinate 41,924,070 of CM023490.1, forward strand.
CTTACTTTATCATAGTTTCTGCCAGTCATCCCAGAAACCTAAAACAAGAAGCATCGTGCAAAGTACTTTCCTCATTATTTAAAAAAAAAAAAACTGCTTTAGCATGTGAAACCAGCACTTTAAACTGTGCATTGCCTGTAAGTTTCATTGCTCTAGTGGCAGTGGAAATAAGCATTTTGCTTAAGACCAGTGTCCCCCCTTAAGTGAAAGGCAGTGGTACAAACGCATGGTTATAATGAATTTTCTATAGTAATGAAGCTTCTTTTATATTAGATGTGACTTTGTTACAACAAGGTTTGCATTTTGTCCAGCTAAAGACATTAGAACATATACTAGTACTGCCTTCAACTGCACCAATGAATTCATATCGCATCTGGGATTTTTTCCTGACTGCAACAAGTTTTAAAAAGAAAACCTATATATTATGCCACAATAATTCTGTTAGCACTCAAGTATCAAGAATGGCAGCCTTGGGAAAGAAACTTACACAACCTGATGCATAATTATCTAAGCTTAATTACTGAACCTGAATAACTGATTAGTGGTGGCTAAGTGGTATGTCCTTGAAATTATCTAGATGAGCGAAAAAAGGAAAGTCATCACAGGAGCTTTTGTAAGACCTGCACGAACAGATCATCTAACTTTCACTCGCAACGAAAGTGTAGCCTGTAGTTCCTCTCTACCAGTGTGAGCATTATGCTCATTATTCAAAATTAAAATTAAGCATTTAAATGGGCTGTGAAAAAAATATGCCGCTGCCCAGTTGCAATGTTCACTGCTTCAATGAGCATTCGACATACCGATTGCAAAATATGTTGGTGCAATATTCAGTGTACATTTAATAACACCTGTCTGAAATCCTAGAGTTTTTGCACTCCTGAAAAGACCATGCAACACCACAGGCCAGCAAAAGACATTTAAGAACATGAACACATCCTTAACTTTCGTTTGCTCTAAAGTTATAGATTTATATGAATGCTAGAGCATAACAAAACAGCTGGACCCTGTGTGAGGCTGCTGTACAAAAGCAAGGATAGAGCGCAGTTTGCTTTTCCATCGCCTTCGAGGGCATGCCAATCTTGGAGGCCATGGTGGCGCCTAAGATGACGTCTGCTGGCAAATGCGCGCTGGGAAATCGAAATAGCGTTTCCCATTGCTCTAAAACAACCAACACTGCGCAACAAAACAGTGTACATCATAAATTGGAGCACCAGGGCTCAGAATACACAACCTGGAACAAAATTCTTGGAAAACGTCTCATGACCCCTTTAAATGCCCACTTTGAATAATGGATCCGAAAGATGAAATTGATGTTGACATTACATGCAGTCCTTCTGAATTATTGATGACAGAAAATACAGCTACATTTATGAAGAGTAAGCACATAATTTTTTTTCTTCGTTCAAAAAAGAATATTCATGCAATAGCACTCTTAAAGCTGGAAGGTGGAGAAGCTCTAGCATTTTTTATTACAGTGCCTAGTAACAGTTGACAATCCACCCACATTTTAGTTTTGTTTTATTCATTGCAAAATATATCTGATAGTGAAAGAACCAAAAGTGTGCCCATCTTGCAAGCATTTCAGTGCTTCTAAATGTGCTGATAATAAAAATTTCATGTTTTATGATTGCTATGTCTTCCACTGTGGTAAGTGGATATGTTAGGAGCAAAGCTAAAACACATGGTACAGTATTAATTAGAAAAAAAAAAGAAATCCAATTTCACATCTTACGATTTTAGAACACTAATATGTAATACACAGCATTACAGCACTGCAGCAGCAATCATACATCCTTAATCATACACACTGAGCACAGCTTAGCAATGAGTAGTAATCGTCAGCTTCCTATCAATGATACATACTTAGCAGCAGGACTGCACTCAGACAACACGTGAACCGACTGTCAGATTAGCAGAAAATGCCACTGCTGTCCACTCCAAGCAAAAATTCTAGTGAAAAAACAGCCTCTGAACTTACCGTGCCACTAAACGTCAGGAATATGTTGACTGCTTTGTCCAGCCCCAGGATGGGATGCCTCGCGACAAGCGTGAGAAACCTCCTCAGCGCCCGCCTCCGCTCCTCAATAAAATGAGAGTCAGCTGCAGTGCAATGAAAACAAAGGGAGTCACAAGTTCTGTTGCCTAGGAAACTGTCTAGCTTGAGATCTTCACGCTCTTAAGCCACAGTGATACGCACTCGAACCTCCTTGTAACATAACTAGAACACACTCATATGTTCCAGGGCTCTGAGCTCACGACTTAAACAAGTGCTTCACCCTGGTAAAAGAACACTTTGCAAAAAAGGAGTTCACCTGTTCAAGAGATGGTGCTTCACGCGTAAAGAGAATGTGTGCAATGCAGTGAGAAAACGTACACCATAGTACGATACAAAACCCTGTTGGGCAGTGCCTCACCACATTAATTTAATGTATCAGTCTTCTCTTGAATCATAGTAAAACTTTTATTACCTTTTTTAGGCCCAGGGTTCTTTCCCTACCTTCAATTCCCTCCTGAAACCTCGTTTATATGATGCATTTGTCGCTACCCGTCGTTACCTATCGAGCCATTTATGTAACATGACGCACTCACTTAGGCCTTGCAGATGACAGTCATGAAGTGCAAAGAAACAGTTGCTCGTGATGTGCAAATGCCCTACCACAAGTGAGCAGATGTTACAACTGATACATACCCATTGCCCGCTTCGGTGGCAGCTGAGGTACCGCTCGGTAGGGGAAACGTTGCACCAGGATGTCAAACAGTGTCACGAAGTCATTGTACCGTCGCTCCACACGAGACTGGTACCTCTGCAAAACACAGACACCAAGCATGAACGCTGCAAGGCCAAACAAGGAGCTTTTGCTCCTTAATAAAGGTTGAACACCCATGCTGCAAGGATCATGTCAAGAATGGCATATGTAAAGTCATAGAAACTAGTGAAGAGATAAAGTATCAGTTGAATACACACTGGCACTATCACTTGTGGTCGCAAGAAGAGCAGCAGAACAGCTGCTACAAAGCGGGCCAGTTCATACAAGTGAAAGTGAAAGAAAGGAGAGTGAAGCAATCACTCAGTAATGCTGCCAGTAATATTCACTGGTTATGCCACAGCAAGTGAACACCCTCATCATGGCAGGTGAAGATACAAGGTAGAGGCTCCAAATAGTGTCATTACACAGGTGACTACGGCACTGTGTGATGATGTTCTGTTCCCTTGATGAGCTGTAGAGGCAAGTGATTGCCAATCATGCAGTAGCGAAGTTCTTAACCTAGTCCACTGTAGCGGCACACAAGACAATTCAGACTCCGTAGAAATGCATGGGATGAGCACTGGCTTTGGAAAGAAACTGCTTGACCCATGTATTTTCTTCTGCGAGTTTGCACCTTGGATTCTGCTATTATAGATAAGTTCCAAGTCAGGTGTAGTGCCGCTCTTGATCGGGCCTTCTTATGTAGCCTACTTCGTTGCACCCTTGAAAATGAAGAGAGTAGCATTATCGTGACAGCCTTGAGTCTTGACCGCTCTTCCTTATTATGTAAATGTCTGGGTACTACCAAATTGGCATGTACCAAACTACCACTTACCAAATCAGCTTCAGTCAATTTCCCTTTTGCTAATTATCAAAATCGAAAGATGCATATTTCTATCTGCAGAATCTAAATGAGAAAAAGGCTCATGCTAGTTTCTGAAAAAAAGAAGGGTATCTGTTGGGCTTTCCACTGTTAGGGAAAGGTATCCACTGCCACTAACAACAGCAACATTTATCATCACACACCATCAATGAATGGCAAACAGCGACTCACTACAAAGTGACAGGCTAGTGATGCAGGGGACACGACTGACCTGACTAGAAACCTCGTAGACAACATGCTTGAGTATGATGCCTTTTTTCTCGGGTACCAAGGTGACGCGGATGGTGTCCTGTGCCACCATCTGCGCATAGCTGGTGTTCAGGATGCGTGGATCTGGGCCGCCGGACTTCAAGTCCAGGCTCATCATCCTGCGTCCCGTCAGGCCCAGCTTCTCGCGAAGTTCCCCTGGACTTGGTAGCGATGGGTGCGGCAACACTGAGGAAGACAAGCATCAAGATGCAACAAGATGTCAAACGCCTGCAGGCTCGGGAGAGCTGGTATGGGACATCTGTATGATTGCCATTTTTGCCCAACAATACAACAGGCTCTCGAGGGGGTATTTATATGGGTGGATGACCTTAAAGAAACACTAAAGAGAAAAAAAATTTTACACGTATTACTAAATTACCCTTTCACGATACAGTCTGACCTCGTTATAACCAATTCTGTATGACATGGAAGCAGCTTTGTTATAGCCGATAATTCGTTATACATGTATAATTGTAGTGTTGTTCTAGTAGCAGCATTATTCTTTATTTTTTCGTTACAACCAATAATTCGCTATATCCGAGTTCGCTATAACTGGGTCTGGCTGTACCAAAAGCACTACTCTTGCCACTAGCGAACGCTTAGTTAGCTAGAAAACACACAAAAAGAAAATACAGGTGACGACGCGCCTTCATGTCCCCACATCAACTTGTTCAGACGTCAGATTTTGAAGGCACCTGCTCCGGTGTACAAAAGTATTTCCCACTAAAAATGAACAACATTGTGTTTTAGGGAGGCCAGAGACTTAATATAGCAAGTTTCATCAAATTTCCTTAAGCTAATGTGGCCAAAATAACAAGGAAATACTTTGAAATCCGTGATGTCACGCTTATGTTCGGGTGCAAAATTCGATAACTAAAATTTAACCTCCATTTTCTCTCCTAATAGAGAACCTATGGGGGTGAAATCAACAACAATAGCGTTCTCAAACAATAATATATCGGCGTGCAACTGATTCGCTGTTTCTCTTTGTGTCCCTTAAAGTTGAAAAAATTAGACACACCATGTCAATAATCAGACATGCATTGACATTTATCGTAGCATTGTTTTACTAGAAAAGAATGTATAATGTACAGTCACACAAATATGCAACACTGAGCTCACCACCTCTATAGTCGGCTGGTTTGCATATAAAAAAGAGAAAAAGAAAACAGTGAATATAATAACTCTTGTATAAAGGTGATTGACGTTGCAGTTATCGTTCTGAATGTGCCACAATGAAAAGTAACCGCACATGATCCATCCATAGAAAGCTCTTTGCATCCGAATCAACCAGACAAATGACATCACACAAGCAAACATTTCTGTTGGCCAAGAAACTGGACAGTGATGGACAATCTTGGATGTGGACCAGCGACCAATCCACCATATAAAGAAAAAACTGGCCAGGCCAGTTGAAAACTAGCCAGGCAACACTGTCCCCTCCACGTCAGATATTTGAACCAAACCATCGCTCAGCAACAAAGTACTAGTTCATGTGCACGGAGTGCATACCTTCAAGGTTAAGCAGTGTCTTCTCGTCCAGCTGCCGACCTTGCTGTGCAATCGCAACAAGCGCAAGGCTTCTGTAGAGGCTTGTTGGGGTCACAGGTCCCTGCTTGGCACCGGCATACTCACACACCTGGAGAGCAATGTTTCATGGCCACATTCAGTACGTGCAAACAAATACACCCCGGTATGAATTTCCCCGGCCACTGCATTCACTATCTACTCTATTACAGATGTGGTAAGTTGCACAGAATACATCAACAAACAAGGAGACTAATAAAATAAGGAAGTGACGGCCTTTGAACAATTGTAAAAAAAAAAAAAAAAAATACACGTGTACAGACAACAAGCTTTCCGAAGGGTGCAGGTATACTTCTTGCGACAGAAACTGAGCATGCTGAAATTTTCACAATGACAACTAACAGACTGAAATCCTCAATTTCGAGGTACATGCACAGGCAGAAAGGAAAAAGTCATATTGTAAGATCTGTGGTCCATATACCTAACCATGGTATAATTCATAGGTATGCAATTAAAGTAGCATTGCCAATTATGGCTCTAAACAGAGTTGTCATACAGAGTCACACAGTGGCATCTTATAGCCTTATTGGTGTAAAACATCAGCCAGCTTGCTCTACTCCCTTGCCATTCGCATACGTTTATGATGTTTTCACATAAAGTAATAGCAAAAGTGCCCATTCTTCATTCCCATGAATGGTGTACAAAGCTGTACCTGTGAACTGGAATTCCAGTATGATAAACAGGCTACTCAAAGTCCTAGCACAATTGTTTTGTGTACACATAAGCGTAAACAAAATCACGATGGCAATGCCCCTCTGCAATTGCACCACGATACATGAATGATGAGTCATCTGAAACGTCCTGAGTCCAAGTTATTTGTTTATTGATGATGTATTACGCTGAACACCAGAAAAAGAAGTGCTATTTGTACCATTATGGGTTGAATTTTTATGCAGTAGCACCTGAAACACGCAAATGCTCTAGTACATTGGCAATGGTCTGCAAACATACTGTTGCTGAGATATGCGCATGAAATGCGAAGCACAAAGTTTTAATCGTTGCTTTAGACATGAATGACCAACCTTTTCTTTCTCTGCACATATGCAAGCAGCACTCTTAAGGAATAATTGATTGCCCCTAAGGGTTACGCTGCTCTTCAGTGTAGTACATATAAAATGGTGCAAAAGGCAATACAAAATTAGTTCATTGTGCACCTTGTTCACATTTCCTTGTTGCTCCCCAAGTCCCCCAACATCTTGCTTTCTTTTGGGAAGAGCACTGAATTGGGTTAGTAGGCCAAAACTCGTGACTGGATGCAGCACAAGGGGAGGTGACAATGTGATGCACTGCATTAACTAATACATACTGAGATTTGTTGTCTAGCTTTGTTGTTTCTTTTGCTCTACATTTTTAACTACGTAACTACCCATTTCTACTGAGCTTATCCATTTACAACAAACAGGCATTGTGGCTGTTTTTTCCCAATGGCAGTTTCTAGCTAGAACTTTCCCTTTCTCTCTGCAGCTGTTCTGCTATATTCAGGTCTAACAACAGTGCTTTAGCCAACACTCAACCTTCCTTCTGATGATTAGAATAAACAGGTGTGGTCTCCGTCAGATTCAAGTTATACAAACTGTGTTTCAGGTTCTACCCTGCCTACACAAATGGCCCTTTACTGCTCGTGTGCTTGGAATTATCACAGCAGCTGATAAATGAGGCTGTTGGTGTTCAAAAAGAAAAAAAACTTCGAACTATATGAAGCAAAAAAAAAAACAGCCTTCACAAACCACACCTCCCACAATGCCACCTCATGCTGACGGCAGGACAAAACAGCTTCTTTGGTAAGAGTCAAGTGAGGTTTTGTTATCTGGTGCTTATCGCAGGTGAGATTTGCTTCGGCAGCTTTTACAGACTTGACTGCTAAATGTGGATGATGTGTAAACACAGGAGGATCCACGCATATTCTCTGCTCACATCTGAGGAGTAATGTTCATGCATGACTGTCCTACAAAAACAAGTAACCAGCCATTGTTCCATGGGCATAAGTGCTTTTATCATATGTCGCAAACCAATGTCAACATGGTATCAGTCACGGTGTCTTGATATGGAGACACAGTGTGCTTCAGTGTTCTATTTAGTGATGACAAGGAAAACATTGCAAACGTACAGCTGAATGCAAAGGTAACCTCTGGCTAACCGTAAACAATCGTATAAATCAATGAACTTTCTGTCACTTTTTAGCTAAAATTTGCCTTTTCAGGAGGGTAGCGATCTCCAGGAAAAACCTCACTTCCACTTTTATGGATCGGCACCACTGGTGCCATCTTATAGTCAGCCACTGGATAATGTCCCTGCAACTTTTCTGCTATATTCAGATCTAAAAACAGTGCTTCAGATGACACTCAATCTTCCTTCTGATAATTAGACTAAACAAGTGCGGTCTCTGTCAGATTCAAGTTATCCAAACGGTGTTCCCGGTCTACCCTGCTTTCACAAATGCCTCTTTACTGCTCAACTGTTGAAAGATGCGGCATAAAATACCACTTGAGAGCAATGTGGTATCCCTTTCAAATTTTAGGTAATATTGTCAATACCAGAAGAAGACACCTTCACAATCACAGGCGATTTTAAGCTTCACCATAAAACGTGGCAGTAGGCAATCCTGAGAACCGAACTGAAGACCTTGCGCTCAGCTGGGCAAAGCAATAGTCTCAACGGCAGCACCCCAAACGAAGCTCTTCATTTGGGAAGAAAGAAGAAAAAAAGAAGAGGCGTTATTTAAATTATTAGCAACCTTTGCACGCACCCAACCAGGAGACCAAATACGCAAACTTGTTCGGATAATTAAAGTACACCTCGAAATGAAATAAGAGGGCTCAGCTCACCAAAACTCGGTGCACAGCAATGAATCCATTATCTCTCAGCCCCAGCCATTCCAGCGTGCCTCTGTGCTAGTTCTAATCACGCACATCCCCATGCAGACAGAAAATGGGACAAGGAAAAAAAAATACGCTTCCAGTGCATAACCCCTTTCAACATTTATTTTTTGTTATCTTTACCAAACCCTCCCACATGCAAAGGCTGACACAAAAGCCCCACCAAGAGGCGTATATAAGAGAATGGAGGGGCAACTTAATACCGATTCGCCTTATCTGCGAAAGGCGACACTCTAGCTCATCGCTTCTATCTTCGAAGCAGCCCACGTGACGACACATCCTCTCCTCGGCCCGTTTCAACACCTCCAAATCGGATCCTTACATTCATCCCCCTCTCCCCCCACCTTCCTCTATCTCTCCGCGAAAGACGTGCGTAGGAGTTCTGATAATTGCGCGCCTGTACGAGATCACGCACTATAAGGCAAGGACAATTGGGGCCAATGGCTATTCCGTGACGCGCATCGGCTGCGCGTCTTTCACATGCATGTAGACGCGCGGGCTTTGCCAAATATAGATGGTACGACATGAACTTGGAGGGTACAACTACAAACACGCTACGCGGACGGCACACGCTGCGTCGGTTTAGAACGCAACGTGCGTTGATGTCAACAGATTTCCCGCCGTTAACTCAAGCGTGGAACGCGCGCGGGATCGCCGGAAAAGCCCTGAAATGATGCGCCGAGAAATTGCCTCACGTAGTTCAACGCCCGAGGGGAAGTAAACTTCGGTAATCCGTCAAAAGCAGAGAACTACGCTTGCTGTACAGCTGAACGAGCGGCGGCTCTTTGATCGCAGTGATCCGAAAGTAAAACGGGAGACATGAACCATGCATGAATCACGCGCATGAACTCTCGCGGGGTGTTCCGAGAGTTCGCCGAAAAGCCCTGTGCTGGCCCGCGCATGAAGACGGCGTCGCTGAATCCACCGAAAAGGAACATGCATACATTTGCATATGCCACAAGTGCCTCAGATACGCACACACTGTGCTACCCTTTCGGCGCGCAAGCGGACAACAAACTTGCCGAACGGGTTTTCCAGCTGAGCTCGCCGCAAATGACTTTCGCTCGGGGCGCGCCATCGACGAAGAAAAAACGCGGTCAGTTGAGGAGAGGAAAACAATGAAGCAGTAAAAAGAAAAGGGTCATCTTTATCCAAGTCCCTCCACACCCCAAGTCCGGACACCCCACGGCCACGATCTTATACGCGACAAAAGGAGGCGTTTCCGCCTCTACTGCCCTCGTTCCAATCTCAACACCCCTCCCCACCTGATCCAACGTCGTCTTCGGAAGGTTCGTCGACGTCAACAGCCGGCCGAAAAGTTCGCGGTCGATTTCGTTCCGGTCGTTCGGGTTCAGCAAGCTGTGAACTTCCTTGTAGAGTGCCGGCACGGCGCCTGCGGGCCGTTCACAATAAACGTAAATAACGGGACTCGAAAAAGATAAAACACGCTGACTCGGCAAATGCGCTGTGCTTCGATCGCCACATGTGTACTACCACCTCCAAGGATAGGAGACACGAAAAAACACATGCTCACGTGTATAAAGTTGCACACTCACCGACGCTCAGGTCGACCGTCATCCTACTGCAAGATGTTCAGCACCGGGTTCACGGATAACGCGTCTTTCCCATTACTTCACGCTTATTTCGGGAAACGCTACCGGTCTACTACACGAACCAAACGTATCACACGCTGGCTACATCACCGCCACCGATGCGACGGGCACACAAACAACTTTCTACACCCCCTTTTCGCGAGGTGTGCCAAAAATGCGGTGCGGACAAGAAAGGTCATTAAGAACTTTTAGGGACATATTTCCGTAAGTATAGCTACCATAATAAGACTCAACGCAAGAGGATAATACTCAAAATTGCTGTATAATATTACAAAAATTATGGCTGACATAGTACTGAAACGCGTATACGTCTATTACGCGCCAGGTTTTCTTGCCCCTTCGCGCCCCTCGCTTGGCAATGGCGGCTGTTTCGGTCCGTTGCCATGGTGAGCGACGTGGGTTTAGACGCTAGAAACTTGACAGCCCGTCGTCGTTGCTTGCCAAAACAATTAGGCGCAGACCTCCCGTCGTTCGAATGAGGCGCGTAGAGCACCCCGCTGCTTGCTCTGTAGCTCGCTGAAAGTTCTGACTCGTCTCCTCCTTCCCCAAACTCGTATGTGTCATTTGACGCGCGACAGTTGTCGGCAGCGCAGCACCTTGTCTACTTCGTGCTCGTCACACTTGCGACGCGTCGTTTTTCTCTTTGTCGTTTTCGTCGAGGCTGTGTAACTGAGCGAGTGCTTTTCGGTTTCGCAGACGTGACGTCGATTCCTCAGGGCTGGCACCCGATGAACGGCCCGGTCAAGAATGACCTCCCTATTAAGAAGCCCGCCGCCGCGCCCCGGACGCCCAAGTCCCCGGCGCCGCCGGCACCGAAACCACCGAACTCGACGAGTGCGACAAAAACTCCGGCCGTGAACGGAAACCAAGCACCCAAGGAGCCGCGTACGTTTTTACCTGAACCTGAGGACAATTCCCTGTGCAATGAGAACTTTAGGTTCCACTTGATCACTGAAAGTTGTGGGGATAACTTGGCCGAAGCGCGACATGACTTAGCCCATTGTTTTTATCGCTAATACACTGTTAAAGTTTCTACTAACATCTCTTTGTCTTTACCTGAAAAATGTGTTAACGCGATTCAGCTACCTGTTTAACAGCATTACCCTGCTTAAAGTAACACTGCTGTTGGTTTCTAGCTTAACGCACCTGTTATTAATTGAAATACATTAACAGGTGGGGAAAATGTCGCGTACCTTGTTCGCAACAGTTGATCGCATTTTAATTTTTGAATTTATTTTGTCAGACTAGACATAGTGAGCTGGTTCCGAGTTGGGGCTCACTTGGCTTTGTATTGTCTTTTTAAAGATACAAGAATGCGTGTGTGTTTAACATGCACACAATTATATCACACCTATGGCACAACATTTCTGAGCATACGATGTCTACGCAGGTGGGAGGTCTCCCAACGCTTCGGCGCGAATGGCAACAGAGAAACTTCGCCAAGAAGCAGCGGCATTGCAGAAAGTGAGGATGTATATACTATTTTTGCTGTGCCTTTTTAATGTGGAAAACATTGAAGTGTGCTGCAAAGGATGGGCCACCATAAAGAGTAATTTCTTTGAGTTTGCACTCTCTCGATCCTCAGCTCTGTTTAAAGTTTCTTCATTTTCAGTGCCAACTGCCGGAGTTGCCTGCTGGATACGTGATCATTTTTTGTAGAATGTTGCGTGTTCTGTCACTGACTGCTGCAGCTGCATATAAGTAGATGTAGTGGGTGAAAGGAATATTCCTACACAGTGGCGCACCTACGGGGGGGGGGGGTTCGGGGGTTGTAGCCCCCCCCCCCCCCCCGAACCCAACCTAACCCCCCTCCCACTCCGTAACTGCTCCTATGTCCCAGAAGAATGTGGAGCTAATGTCTGCAAAACGCCGAAAGAAATTAATAAAAATAATCATCATCATTGATGACACTATTATTTGGCATTTTATTGACTTTTTTTACACACGCAACAACTGTGTAATCGCTTTCCCGGCCCTTCATAAAAAATTGAACCCCCCCCCTGGCAGAAATCCTGGGTGCGCTACTGTTCCTACATCACTAGGTGTACAAAAAGGAGCTGGAGCCGGCCAAAATTCTGAGATTCAAGGCATTTCTCAGGGACCCAGTGTTTGATGGGACTATTTAGGCTAAATCACCCAACATTTGGCAGTGTAAATGTTTGTGGTGGTTCTCAGGTGATCCTTAACCGTGCTGGCTACACGAGGTTACATTTGGCTTTTCAAAAACGTGGCCATTAGAAGAGACAAATACATGGACAATGTTGTATCCGAGACAAGTCAGCACCCGCAGTGTCTCTGTCTCTTATTTTGCCCACATATAGCCCACATATTGTACATGACTTTTGCTTCAGAAGTAATGTCCTACATTTATTGCGCAATCTCAATGACTAAAGTAATGTTGGGGAATAATATTTACTACTGGAGTAGTGACATTGTCAAGTTTTAATCTGCCAGTGTAGCCTAAATTACTTACCTTTCCATCACAATTATACTGATGGCTATTATAACACAATTTGTCCACTGTTGACCATCCAGCAAGCATGCAGTGTCCACTAAGGCCAGCTGTACATTTTCAGAGGGTGGCGCAGTTCCGTTTGGAGAACCAGGGACTGAAGTCGAAGGTCAAGCGACTCGAAGAGGATTGTGTGCGTAAGTCCAGGAAAGTGGACAAACTTGCCCAGGCAGCCAAGGTAAGCCCATTACTCCAGGTCCTGTGAGCATGCTTCATGTACTGTGTAACCTCAACATAATGAATGCGGATATAGTGAATAACCGGTTATAAAGAATAAATTAAAAGAGTGTTGCCATTACCACAGTGTTACAAATATACATTTACAACGAAGTTGTTGGATATAATGAAGTCATTTCCATTCCTTATTTAATTTATTATAATGAAGCTTGATTGTAACTTGGTTAGCTGAGTGCAGATTTCATTGCTTATGCGTGTCTTTAACTTGGTGTTTCTGCTTGTGTTGGACAAACAACTCAAAAGCCAATGAGGAGTACCGTTAAAATGGATATATATGTGTGGGCTCCCTTTAGCTCTCGTTTGATTTTCTGCTCCTTGCCCGGTATGAATGATTACAGAGCTGTGGTTTTTATGCTAAGAATGCTTTCCATTGAACAGTTGCTTTGTTCACTCTGCAGTCTGTATAAAAGCTAAGCACCAAGATGTCAGCAGAATGTAGAGCGCGCTGCCATCAACTTTTAGCAAACAAAAGCGCAAGGTAGTTCGGGTAAGATTGTTACATCACAGCGGAACGATAATAGATAAAATAGGTAGGCGAGGAGAAAAATTATTTGTGAAAATATGTGTGATTTGGGAAAAGAAATGTTTGTAGAGGAAAAAGAAATAAAGCTAGAGCTTGGTGGGGCCCGGCTACCGCCCCCTTATAAAGGGGACGCTCCTAATACCATCCATCCATCCATCCAGCATACCTGCGAAGTGTTGCGAACAGGATGTCACAACAAATACTTCTAGTGCTCCTGCATGACAGCAGGAGCACTAGAAGTTCAGAAATTCCACTAAAACTACCTCTCATAAAATTCACCTTTGTTTCATGGCAGTTTCACACTACTCCTTGCAAAAAAAGTCTGTTCCTTTTTTTTTTCTTTTGCTGCTTAGGCTGGGCCTACATAAATTACTTTGAAAGTTCACTGTTTTCAAATGTAGGATGCTGATGACACTTCACCTGTTTGTATATATACCGTATTTTCATGATTCTAAGCACCGCCCCCCCTCCTTTATTCTTGAAGCAAAATCTGGGGGAAAAATGTTTGCCTCCGATTCTAGGCATCTCCTTTTCTTTCGATGAAGAACGCGCAACCAACACCAAACTGCTCACTCACCGCCAATCTCTGGGCCCAATCTCTTGTCTTGTGTCCCGAGACCGTGCCCATGTTTTTCAGTATCCGCTGTGGCATACTGAGAGCAGTGGCTAAAGTAGCGTGGTGGCGAGAGTGAGTGACCACCTATCAGACACAAGGAGCAGTGAATGCCCTATAAGCATCTACCTTTCTTGTTACTGCTTGCGAAATAAAATGATTCTTCATGCCCGTGTCGTCGAAATATTTCCGCGGAAAGGGAGTGTGGTGTGCAGCAATTTTAGATTTTTCGAATCTAAGCACCCAGCTTTATCGCAATATGAAGAAAAGGGGGGGTGCTTAGAATTTAGTAAATACGGTAGTTTTAAATCAGCAGTTTTGATAATTGTACTGCAAGCTCTCAGAATCTTTGAGCACTCTTGTAGTTGGCATGTTCAGCTACTGCACACATGACATCGAAGTGCCTCACTAAAACTGAACACTTGCGGATTTCACAGAAACTGCTGCGCTGAACTGCATCAACAATGTGGTCGGCCCATGCTGTCGAGGTCAAGCCCCAATATTATCACTCGTGACTCAATCACTCAAAAGCGGTCAAAACAGAAAATGTGCTTGCTTCCTGAAAACACCCCTTGTGATCATGATAGGAGTGCGACAGTTGAACGACATTATAACAAAATTCATCTGATGTGTGAATAGCTTAGTTATATCCAATAATTTGTTATAAAAGTATGTTTTTAAAGGAAATACCATTTTTGCCTACTTTGGTATAACTGATAATTAATTGTACCAAGGTTTGGCTGCACACCTATGACTAATGTTTTGGTTCGTTATTGTAGTGCATATGATGCATTTATTCAACTCAAACAATTTATGTCCTTTTTTTTTAAAGTACATATCTATTGGCTACTTGCATTGCAATGTCAATATTGAACATTCTTTCTGAAAAAAAAAAAACTACACACTGAACGTCTTATTGCTTGAATGCACCTTAAAGCCCACATTGTAAAGAGTGTATGACAATCTGCATGACTCTAACGTTATTGACCTTGAAACATTACTTGACCAAAAAGAAATATGTACAAAGGCTTGCAGTCCTGATGCCTCTGTGCCAAAATAAAACTTCATATAGTTAATGCATAATTATATTCACTAAGCTCTCGGAAACTAACAAAGAAAAACATTAATAAACAACGTTAGTAAAGAAACGTACATTAGTAAAGAAACGTACAGAATTTTTTACATTTCAATTGTGCCTGATGTCAATTCCTAAAAAAAAAAGATTCCTTCCTAAATTGGAGTTCTTTCTGAAACTTTCTGAAACTCCACAATGCGCTATACCAGTCCAAGTTCTAAACATTGTTGAGTGACATATGAATCTTTGTAGCACATCTTTGTAGCACGTACACTTTTTTAAAGGCGTGAAGCCAAGTTCGAGTGTTGTATCAAGCGCAGTGCAACTCGTGATATGCCTGGCTTATATCAGAAACCTTTGTTTCTTTACAATGCAAGGACAAGGTGGCGGCAGCTCAGGAGCAAAAGAAAGGAGATGTGAGTGCCCTTCTTATCATCTTATCTGGCTTTGTTCCATTTGTCCTTGTAATCTCCTTGGAAACGTGAAAAAGGGGGCATACATAAATGCCATGCCTTCTGCAACAAATAAACGTTACTGTAACGTCATTGTTTCTGCTACTTCTATAAGGCACGGAAATGCCAGGTATTTGGCATTTTGATAACTCATTTGCAAATCGGGTTCACGTAAACAAAGATAAACATGCAGGGAGATGCTGATATGAATGCTTGTAAAGGAAGGGGTTGGCCTTTGCTTGCTTTTGCGCTGCAACAATAAGCAAGTATTGCATGAAACACGGGACTTCACATTCATGTCACTTTTTCTTTTTTTGTTAATGTTGTGCCCATCTACCCGTATATAAATAAATAAATAAAAAGCCTCTACATATTCTTTTTCCTTTTCTCTCTAAAGACGTTTGTACATGCACTGTTTTCTCTGTAGGCACATCTCTACCTCCACTGTATTTTCTCACTTGCTGTTGCCAGTATGCGACATAGAGCTAGCCAAGCCAATTTGTGGCTTTTTGTCTGTGTCCCTATTATCTTTACCTTGTATGGATACGAAATAAAGTTCGAATGTAACTCTGTCTTTCCTCTTTGGTGGTTGAACAGAACAGATGGAAGTGTGATTGATCGTCAAACTTAATGTGCAGTTAATTTACTTTACTAGACATGCAAGCGCACTGAAGTAGACATATTTTTATAAACCAATCACAGTTCCCATTTGTGTTGAGACAAACAGCCACTGTTTTCTCTTTCCCTACATCTGCGTCTTTCAGGCTCCGCTAGAATTGAAGAAAACTACTACTCTCATATTCTGACTTTTCTTTTTTCATTTGGACAGGATGCCTTGAAGCAAAAGTGCGCCAAGCTTGAAATGCAGCTCAAGGAAAAAGAAGACAAGTTAAAGTACGTTTTCACGACTCGTGATTCTCTTCATGTTTTTCTTCGAACTCTCAGCTAACAGTTCTCATCCCGTTTGTGGTACAACTTGTTTAGCAGCGATATCAAATATTGTTTCATTTCACGGCCAGCATTACAGTACACAATATTGCAATAGTAATGCTGAAAAACTATTGCTACTGAGCCCACTTCTGACTACAACTGTTTTGTGCATTGCCAGATTCACATTGCTTTCACCACAATGTGGATTTTACCTTTAGGTGCAGCTACTCTGCACTGCACAAGTTATTGCGGTGAAGCTGCATCTAAGTGCAAAAAATCCTTTGGTACGCTTTGACTTTGTGCCTTATTCCTCTTTTAAAGCAGCCTTGCAACCCATTTTGAACATTGTCACAAAGTGGTACCAATTAGTCATGAAGGCTTCTATGAACATGGGAACCAAATATCATTACGCTGCATACAGCAAAGAATTTGCAGTTTGGTTTCAAATAGAGCTGGAGATGGCCTACTCCCCATTCGACAAAATACGGCACGAGTAGCACCGACTGTGTCACTCGACTTTCACGTTCTTAAAAAATAAGTGCCTGTGTTTTTTTTATTTATCAAACTGAAAACGAACAAGTCAAGCATTACTAAGGATGTTTGCGCAATCATGAAATGAGCCAGTGCTAATTCTCCCTTATGTGATGTGGTTGGTGCTTTTTGTGAAGTAATGTATTGAAAGAATTGCAGGCGGTTCTCAGGCTGTATTTGAACACAAATTGCAAACTTCCTTGTGCATGCAGTGAAATACTACCTGGATCACATGCTCAAAGGGGCCTTCCTGGCTGATCAGCACTGTTTTCTGTCTATGTTTAAGTAGTACTGCAAGACACATTTCAGAGAAATAAACTTGGTGCAGGCAGTGTGGGTGGAAACATGACAGCATTCCACTTTGCTGGGCTCATCAGTTAAGGTGTCTGCAGTTGTAACCAGGCCACGAGTGCCCACTACAGTCATTTGCGCGCAGATTATACTAGATCGACTGATGACTTGCCTTTACTGTGCCAGTGCTGATGACCAAGCCCCAGTTTTAATGTGTTGTCAATGTCTCAAATGACAGAAAACTCCAGGCTATCCAGAGACGCTCGTCAGAGAATGCCACCCCTGAGAAAATTCACCCTGCCAAATCCCGACTGACAAACAGCCAACCGCGAGGTAAGCGTTCAAAATGCCAAAGAACTATTCGTGCTTGCCAGCAAAGATTGTTTGCTAACCATTGTTTGAATAAAAGAAAAGAGATATCAAATAAAATATGGAAAATCTCTGCGTTTATGAATGTTTATAGATGCATTGATAGCAAAAGCTGCTCTGTGGTGGCATTCGTTGCAACAGTTTTATTTTTGTTATCTATACTGTAACGTCGGCTAGAACACACAGGACGAGGAAAATAGTATGGACTAGGTGCTGGCTAAAGACATGAGCATTTATTTTGGTGAAACAAATAATGGTTAATGCTCTATCGAATGTGGCTCGTACGAGCATATCCCTGGCCAGTGAGAGCAGCTGTGAGCCACACAAGATTGTTGTCTCATTAACTGTGACGTAACTGATGACCATGCCACGTCATTGACGTCATAACCTGTTGGTCATGTTTGTCACGCATGCACACCCTTCATTGTATGCTTCATGAGCCATATAAGTTGTTGTTATGTGGGGTTTAACGTCTTAAAACCAGCTGTGATTATGAGAGACGCCGTAGTGGAGGGCTCCGGAAATTTTGACCACCTGGGGTTCTTTAACGTGCTCTGACATCGCACAGCACACGGGCCTCAACATTTCGCCTCCATCGAAATGCAGCCGCCGCAGCCGGGATTCGATCCTGCGACCCTCGGATCAGCAGCCGAGTACCACAGCCACTAGACCACCGTGGCGGGGCCATGAGCCATATAAGGCTTTTGGCTCTAAAATACATTGGTGTAGTGCTGTAGGTGTGTGTGCACATTGAAGTTTACCAGTCAGGAGTGGTCTACAGTGTACCTTGACTGCTTTTCTCGCATTCCATTCCCTTTCTCTTATTTCTAGGGCTTAGCTTGTGTGTGTGTGTGTGTGTGTGTGTGTGTTAAATTTGTCCCCCTGGTATGGAAAAAAAATTAAAATAAAGTGGGGTAGCCCGCGCCACCAGAAGGTATATCGGGCTTAAAGCCAATCGCACCATAAAGAAATAAGGGGAAGTGTTCCCAAAAAGAAAATTTTGTGGAAAGCCAATTGAAAAAAAAAATGTATGTATTCGGAAGCAAGGCCTGCAGGGCTTTTCCTTGTATAATAAAGGCAGGAGATGAAGACCGTGGTAATGTTAGTGCCAAGTAGAACGTAGCATTGAGAGCTTCCAGCAGCAAAAGCGTCCTTGTAACAAGGGGAAAGCGGGAGTGCACTGGTAGGTGTAGTTTAATGTTCCGTGACCGACGACGTAGTGTGTGTGTGTGTGTGTGTGTGTGTGTGTGTGTGTGTGTGTGTGTGTGTGTGTGTCACTGGTTACATAGCTGCCACAATGGCTGCCTACTCGTATGCTCAAAATATTGCATCTCCAATCAATCATGTAGCCAATTGGTTTGACATTGCGAGGGCTGACATGCACTGGCGGCATTTAAATGAGGAGAGGACGCAGGAGTGCTCGTGTAGTTAGATTAAGGTACACAAGAACTCCAGCATCATCGTTATGCAACTTTACAATCTATACCTGTTTTCTAACTTACAGGGTCAAGTGCCGAGCTTGTGAAACTACGTGAGCAGATGGATCGTATCAGCCAGGAGAATCGTCGGCTGAGTTTCCAGCTGAAGGAAAAAGAGTGAGAGCACTGTTTTCAGCTAATGCAGTGATCATACCTGAGGACGAGGCTGAGGAACTTGTCCTTTTTTTTTGATGCCATTCATGTTCAAGAAATGTCACCATTGTGAGCTGCGGTCTAGGTGTTTGAATAACAGAATGTCATGTACAAGGTATACTGCATTTGCATGAATAGTCATACCTCGTTACAGCAAAATCACGTGTGCCTTCCTTATTAATGATTCTTTGTAGTTTTAATTCTTATGCAGTTTATTAATTTTTCTTTAAAATTCTTTAATATTCATTGTGTCCTGTCTTAACAAGCCCATACTAATATGCTTACGTGTCTCAGCCAATCTTTGTCTTTCAGACAGGAGATTCGCCGCCTGAAGTCCCAGCTGCAGCCAGCAGCACCGACAAAAACACCCGTAAAGACGCCGACGAGGACACCAACAAGGACGCCAGTGCCTAGCCGTACCAATAGCCAGAGGCCAGCCAGTTCAAATCGAGTCGGGTCGGCCGCCACGGAAACGCGCAAGAGTGTCGCCACGGCCAAGCGCTCAAACACCTTCAGTGTCACCAGAGGTCCACCGCAGCCAGATGACAAAACAGAGACGTCAGAAATTTCGGTTGAGTCGAGATCGACACCCTTGAATAACGTAAGTGGGGTGCGGTGGGGATTAGTTGGATGGGAGTTCATGAGCAGTCCGACAGATACTCAGCAGGCTGCTGTGTTAACTCCTAATACCATAATGAGCTGTATGTCCTAACCCGCAATGCGAGATACCGTATTTACGCTATTGTAAGCTGGCTTGAATGTAGGTTGACACCTCCCTACCCAAAACTGCAAGTCAAAAGATAAACCGGCAGTACCTGTTTCAATGTCAGTTGTAACATTGGATTTCAAGTTTTAACAAAATGGGTCAAGTTTCAGTCGTGTAAATGTGGTGAGTAATGCACCATATCAATGAAGATGCTGTATATACACAACTTATCGTATACGAGAAGGTAAAGATTCAATGCAGTCGGAAGAAACAAGAGGAACTGGACACGGTGTCAACTTGCAATGAGATTTATTGGAAGAAAGAAACCATTTTATACAGAAGACACAGATGTGCAGTTACAATTTGCACATAGTAACCAACTTAAACCACCAGCTTCAAGCAAACATGTTCTTAAGAAATTGTATAGTTGTGTTCTACGCAGCTTTTTCTGGTGTCCTTGGATATGTGCAGTCCCGGTATACACTGATAAATTTTGACATGCCATTTGTGGAATACTATCCTGTGCTACTAAAGGTTTCTGGAGTTAAGAGATAGTCAACATATTAATGCACTAAACTTTCTGTGTTTTGGAAGCAATAATGCTGTGAAGACACGCTGTAATCACCTGTAAAATAATAATAATAATAAAAGATCCTAGCTAGTTCTGCACCATGAAAACCATTGGAACAGCAAAACTGTACTTTCATCATTAGTCATAGCTTAACTGGCAAGTGTGTCAAGCTATTGATGTCATCACATCTCGGTTGTGTTAGTCATACCACCCTTCATCATTATCTACTGATCGTACATGATCTTTCACCATGCACTCTTTTCTTTCTTTGCATATCATGCTACTATAGAAATGCTGCCGATCCCGCAGCTTTGAGCTAAACCTTTTCTTCACTTTATCACACTTTCATCTTCACGTAATCACTATCAGTAGTGACTATCAGTAGTAGAATACTAGTAGTGGGCTGAGGGCAAGGCAGCAGTAGGTACTGGGTTGAGATCAGGAGAGGGTTCGGTTTTCCATCCTGCCTGACAAGGTCATCCGATCTATGGCTCAGCCTTTACTTTGAACAGCAAAGAGACATTTTTGTTGTCTTTGGAATGTGGATAACTTGTTTTGTGGTTAGTATGTGCCATGCTTGAGGCAAGATGTAGAAGAAGAAGAAGAAGAAGACAGTAGTATGCAAGCGAAACCATCCAGCTCAGCAATGTCGCAGAAGGTAGCAACGTAATGCATGAGCTATTACTATGGGTATTGTTGAGCATTCTCTAATTCCATGTACTGTACTATTGTTTACATCACGGATGTGTAACTGTACATGTTTCGTACTCCTGTTTCCCCACATCCTAGTTTGTGGCCATGCTATTGAAGCTTTTCTAGTTGGGACCTGCTAGATATGACCTGCTAGCTATATGACCTGCTAGATGGACCTGCTAGCTAGATATGAAGTTCGGACGTTGCACAACAGTTCCATGTTTTATCATTTTTTTGTAATTGTTTTGTAACTAACAGTTTACATCAAGGAACACATGTCCAGCATAGAATGTATAGACAGTCGATAATGAACATGTGCCACATGGAGAAGGACTAAGAAACAGGCACTGCCTTGACCTATTGTAAATTAGTAAAAGCAGGCAGTCTTTGGCTATGAGAACACCTTGTCATTTCGTGCCTGTGTTTGTTAAAAATGAGTATTTGGACAGGCTAGAGCGCATTCTCGGATTTCTTCATTCTACCACATTCCAAGGTTTTCATTTGACTATCGCTATTTACCATTTGCGGCATGCAGCTATTTACCATTTGCAGTTGCAGCTATGTGTGTAGCAGTTGTCTGCGAGACCAATTTTTGAACTTTACAGAAGCCACAGCAATCATCGGCAAGCAGTAACAGCAGCAGGGAAGCGTCGGCACATGTAGCAGCTGTAGGTGCGTCCAAACCGACTGCTACAGTTAAACCAGCCGCATCCAATCCGCTGCCGAACCCGAAGGCTGAAGTGATCCGGCGCAACACTGCTGCGAGGAAGATTCAGCGAGTGTGGCGGCAGCACAGAAGGGTGCGTAGTGTCGCTTGGTAATTTAGGACTGCTGTCTAGTCATTGCGTTTGATGAAGACTGGTCTGGGGTTCTATTCTAGGCACTGTTCGATAGCAGGATATTGTCAAATTCTGTAATGGCAGCATTTTAAGCCAGTTATGGAGGCTAATCACAGCTGACAGGATGGCTGAATTTGACATTCTCCAAAACAGCACCGATAGTGAGGAAAGAACGCGATCAAACCTAAATGTACACCAACATTCAATGACACCGAAGAAGCACCCATTTCGCATTTAACTTCCCACTGAAATAAAAATGCGTCATTCACTGCTGTAAAATAGGTATTTTGACACAGCTGCTTCTTCTGATAAGACTGAGATATTTTCACAGTCCCTTGGAGATCATCCTAAAGGAAGTCTACCCTATGTGTCATGAAGTTAAAATGAGCACAGCACATCTCAAGATACACTAAATGACTTGCTCAGTAAGGTTCTTAATTGCATTCTGTTATGACAGATGTTTTAGTATAAGCTTCGATGCAACATGGATATGAAGTGGCCGTTGTACAGCCATGTCATTTCTTCCAAGTTGCATTTCCTATACGTCTAACCCTTTGAAAGTTTATGTACGAGGGTTCTGTTGTTATGTGTCATACAAACGGAGAGTGCTGGTTTCCCAATTCTTTCTAAAAATCTGCTGCAATTCCTTTTTTATCCAGCGAGCCAGCACGGCCTCCCTGGCAGGGTCGGAGCTCTCGGAGACCTCCAACCTATCACAAGGCTCCCAGCTGTCATTGAAGACAAAGCCGGTGCAGCAGAAGTAGAAGACACAGAGCTTACGAGACGATGCATTACGGATGAAAGCGAAGACGAATGCCTTGCTCTTCCGTTACTCGATTTGGTGCGCAGAACGGGTGTACACGTTTGACTCCATAACGTTAACGAATGCCACAACTTCGATGCTGTGTGTTCTCAGCACACCGTTGGAAAACATTTCCAAGTGCATTCCATGTCATGTGCACAGCTCTGTATATGCAGGTCGTTTTTGGCAGCTTATTGCAACATTGCGATGCATTTGGGAGGCAAACCTGGTCACTGGTTGGCCTGTATCGAGTTTCAATGCGAGAAATGTATGATATCAAGAAACCGATGACAGCTCTATATATTTTCTTCGGTTAAGTCTGCACCAATCATTTGCGCTACTAATAGGCTTGCGGGACAAGCACGATTTTCGCTTCTTTTAAAATCTTTAAGGCGATACATTCCATGTTGTTGCGAGGCTGCAAACAGATGCAGTATTCGCATATAAACGTGCAGCACACTGCCACAAAGCCAATCTGAAACTTCAAGAGCAGCAACAATGGCACTGATGTTTTGTTTCATACTAAGCCATTAAAAATGGTTGGATAAGTTTTGCCCATGCTAAGTCTGTGCTGCGTAACTCCCAACAACTACACTGCGGGATGCCATACTGAGCTTGGGCACAGCTTGAAATCTACCCACTGTATTTCAGAGGGCAGTTAAATACTGTGCAGATGTGGGCTATGTGTGCATGAAGATATGGCATTGCAAGAAATTAAACAAAAGATAAGAATGCTGAGCACTGTCAGTGTCACAATGTGCACTATTTATATTCCTAGACAGGAATTTTGTAACATGCCAATACAGCAGCAGACACACTGTGAAAATCTTTTAGGGGCGAAGCTCCTTAAGCTGTGGGTCGGTTGTCACGCGTATCGTGTAACCTACACCACTCACAATACCATGCAACGCCATGTAACGCCGGGAGGCTCGCGCTCGCCCTCGGCGCGTGCCGGGAGGCATGCGAGCTCTCGCACTCTTCCATCTGCTGTCTCGTGAGAGAGAGACAGAGAGTGAGAGAGCGAAAGGTGCGCGTTAACTATGGAAACGCTCTTTCTTCGATGAACGCTCTACCAGCTCGCAAAGGAGAACGCGCCCTCACCCGCGAGAGACAAGCTTGACGCAGGCAGCGTCTTCTAGCGAGTTTCTTGATTGAAGAATACCGACTGCTCGCGCTGGAGAACCGTTCACCGGCCACCCATATATATATATATATATATATAGGCACTGGATCTTGACTTGCAATGAAGTGCCGGTGATTGATTGATTTGTGGGGTTTAACGTCCCAAAACCAGCTCTGATTATGAGAGACGCCGTAGTGGAGGACTCCGGAAATTTCGACCACCTGGGGTTCTTTAACATGCACTGACATCACACAGCACACGGGCCTCAACATTTCGCCTCCATCGAAATGCAGCTGCCGCGGCCGGGATTCGATCCCGCGACCTTCGGATCAGCAGCCGAGTGCCATAACCGCTAGACCACCGCGGCGGGGCGAAGTGCCGGTGGGAGATTTCACTTGTGCGTAGTTGAACCATAAGGATTCGTAGCGTGCGCGTTAACTAAATTAATCCGGAACTCGGCACGATCTACGATGAACCTCCCGAGCTTCGCCCACTCATCATCATTCACTCCGTGGATATGCTGTGAATTTTTTTTTTCCTCTCCCATTTTGTAGTGCAATGCGATGCAATGCAGGCACTGTTGAGTTTCATGCATCTGGCGCTATGCGTTAGCGTGCGGTTTGTCAGTGGAGCAGTGCCGGTGCTTTCAATGCCAGTAGGAAGGTCACAATACAGTGAAGTTGGTACGAGCTTGTTTCTTGTTGATGCAGTGTGCACAATTAGTGTTAGCGAACTGTAAAGTTGGGATGTCACGGTGAACAGCCTTCTTTGTTTCACAATACTCTTATTTCTTTGTTGGTGGTGTGCTGTGTCACTTATACTATCACACTGTTCCAGTAGGAACTTTCACTTCAATGAATCTCGTTTACTTTTTAGATAAGCATAAGACTGCTTTGTATGTAGTGTGTTGGAGGAAAATATATGTTACGTTTCTGTGTATGTTTTGTGGTAAGCAATTCAATACTCATTTATCCGACTGCTGACAATGTGAAGTTAACATGAAGCACCTATGAGCGATTTCTTGCAAGCATGAGCATTTGGTGAAGTCTATTGCATCAAGATATGCCCAGTTTCTGCTTGACATCAGGTGTACAAGTTCTAGCCATAAATTTTTTTGTAATCTTTGCTACACATCTGTTATTAATAAGTGTCCTGCAACACAACTTTATAGACAGATGTCTCTAGTAATGTAAGTATTACCTCATGTGCATTTTCAGTTTTTTCAGAGGCCTAATAAGAGGGCAGTTGCTGACAACCACATGCTGTCACGTACTGTAGCCTTTGCCTTGCATTTGTTTGTTGTCTGCTTTGTCCGCAGTGTAGCAATGCTCACATTGGCATGACTGTCGAAATCGTCGAGACGTGGAAAGAATGTCACTGTTCACCACCAGATGGTGCCACTGGCCTGTCTGTTATGAAGCACTTTCGTGGTGGGATGAAATGCGTAGCCAGTTTGCGCATGAATGCAACGTCATGGAATTGCAACTTATCACAGCCAAAGGCAGCCATCAATGGCATTATGGTGCGAGGCACGATTAAGAGAGCCACGAAATACTCTTGTCACATACCACAACAGCGGCATTCATGGTAGTGCTTCCTCACGAAGTGACGTGCTGGTGAGGCTGCCATACGCTGTCAACATGTGTCGTACCAGTTTCGGGGATAAACTGAAAATGCTGTCTCACAATGGACGCCAGTGACATGGAATTTCGACACTGCATGAAATCGGGCCAGGTTTGTCGGTACTAAGGACGGACTTGCCTCTCGCAATGTCCGTCCCATTGTGTAGATGTAGGGTTGGATGCAACATCAGATATCTGAACGGGCCCTGCCCGGTTGTGTCTGCGACTAAAGTATATGTTCAGTTACAGAAACAGCGCTGTGCTTCTAAGACATAGACCATGATGGAAAAACATGCCCGATCTGGCGCAGTAAAGAACCCTTTTAACATGAGTCCAAATTAATGTATACATGTTCTTGTACTTTGCCACCATCAAAACTAGCTTGCTCGAACTGTTCGTCGCTGCAGTTTGAAGCCTGTGCTCTTTGTAGGTGGAGCTGTTGACGGTCGGTCGAGACCATACGCTTATTAGAGCACGTTTCTTCCGCATTTGATGTGCAAAATGACCCAGACTACCAGACTACTAAAGTTGTATTCGATTGGAGCTCATTAGTATTTCATTTTCAACCAGTGGCGAGGGGCTTTTTTACTGCCATTGTGCAGCAACAATGAAGAGCGCAAAGATTCGCAAATGTTTAGAGCAAGCAGTCTAGAGCACAACTGCAGGCTTGGCTGTGTGCGACATGTTAATGTTGCCCAAGCGTTCTGGAAGGTGCTTTAAATATACAGGTTCTAACTGTTTATGCTTCGATTGTGTTGCAGGACTTTCTCATTAGCTAATACGAAACCATCCTTTTTCACACTGCTCTTTTCATCACCAGTGACAGCTCTGGCACTAGGCTATTGTGTAACCATGTCAGTCCCTTTTGTTGCATGAAAGAATGTCATACATTCCATGTTTCAAAACCTTTTCAGTGTCGGTGGGCCTAGCATGTCAACTTAATTCTGGCTAAGAGAACTTGTTAATGGAGCATCAAACAGTAGGTCAAGTATTTATTTTGTGCGTGGGGGGGTGGAGGCCTAGTGTGCTCATTTTAGAACACATTTATGTTGCAAGTCTTCACCGTAACAATGTGTGTACCTCATTTTTGCTCAAAAAGCCAGCAGTGTACTGGATGTCGACGGTGAAATTATGGTGCCATGTGTTTGTCTGCGAGGTGAAAAATAAAACCTGTTGCACTGCTCGTAATAGGCCCGTTTACCACATGCCCCACATGGGTGGGTTAGCGCTCAAGGAAAACATGGCTCCTCACCGTGACCTATGCCTCCTGCTCCCACAGACTTGCTGCATGGCAAAGCATGCTGCACCAGTGTGGCTAACTGGGCCAATTGGTATGTGCTCACCGTTAGTACAGGGCGAAAGATGGACAAAAACAGAAACATTGTTCCTAATAACAAGCCTTTACAAGGAAATTAAGTGAAAAAGTGGGAAGGGTCAACATGGGAAGGGTCTCACCTCGCGGCATGTCATTACAGTAGAACCTCGTTATAACGAACTATCAGATATAACAAAGTAATTGCAATTCCCCTTGAAATTCCTATTGATGAAATTGTTATTGGTTATAACAAACTAATGGTTATAATGAAGTAATTACTGCTCCCCCTTCAACTTTGTTATACGAGGTTTTACTGTATATCTTAGCTGAATCATTTATTGTCACAGAGACTTAGCTGACACAGCTATAGCTGCTTGTGTATGTGCACAGCCTCGACCACCTCGCATGACATTTGGTTTCTATGTCTGAAAAAACAAAAAAAACAAAACAGCAGTGTCACCAAGCATCAGACTGCACTTGCACTGATGTGTTGGTGCACTCTTGGCACGTAATGATGTGCCGTGGGAGGCACGGTCAGTGCATGTTTTCTGCATCCTTTATAACAGCTTGATTTCAAGATTAACGTTTCTGTTGAAAGTCAGTGGTGGTTTGTGTTCACTCGTGCTTCATCCATCTTTTGCACTGGACGAACAATCAATCGCGCTGTGCTAAACGACGACACCGTCAAAAGTTCAGCACAGTAGCTGTGGCAGCCACACTCCAGCGATGGCGGAATGTGAAATATACTCGGGAATTTCAGAGCCAGACTTCTTCCTGACTGCACATGTCATCTATCATGGCGAGTTGTTGCAAAAACACATCTGAATGATGAGTCATCTTTTCAAAATGTCTTGCATCAGTGAGAAGCCCAACTTGCAGAAGAAAGGGCTGTGCAAATAGCAAAGTTTTGGGTGCAGAGTTTGAATATTATTGCTTGAGCATGAATTGAATAATGTTTACCATTTACTCCAAATAATCCCATGTTAAATTACACGGAAAATGTGCTGCTAAAATGGGTGAAAGGAATAAATTTATTGCACACCTAGTGTACTCCCACAGTGCCCTTCCTAGGAAAAGCAGTCAAGTCCTAAAGAACAACCAAACACAACTGTGCGTAAGTTAACTTTCCTGCAGCACACGTGCTATGCAGTGAAGCGTACATTTATGGATTGGGCTACTTGTCAAAGTACAGCGCTTTTTCTCCCTTAAATACAAACTTTGGGTACTCTTAGTGAAAGTACGAATCGATTTGCACAGCAGCTGCTATTCAAACATTCGCACATCCCTATAAAAAACGCATTTTCAGCCTTCCAACACTGTGACACGTTTACCGGACGACCCTGAACATGGGGGCTCCCTAAAAGCACAGACAAGAGGGAAACTGTCTCTAAGCGTCAAGAACTTTTTTACAAAACACACCAATGTAAGCTTCTCCCAAATGTTTATTTGCATTCATCAAAAATGCATCATGTACAATACAAACAAAGCATTTTTTAAGGGGGGAAAAAAAAACGTGGGAGAGGCACAGCTGCGTGACCGGGTCCGAACGTCAGCAAATGAAAGAAAATGAAAACCACAACTTCTGTGAATTGTGAATTGGGGGTTTTATGGTTAAAATGACGACCACCGGTCAAGATGCAACAGCTCTTGTATGTACAAAAACATCCGAGAAAAGTCTTGCTGCAAGGCATCGGAACTAGTGCTCCTTTGTCCTCACAGCATTGCACTTTACATAACCTGTAAAAGAAAAAGAGGACCATTGAGTAAATAGAACATCGTCGCTAGCACGTTTCTCGGGTAACAGTAACAATTTTGTAAAAATCCAAGGAAACCTAAGCACTCCCACGAGTAGTGAAAATGAAAGTATTACCGTATTCGCTCAAATATAACGTGCACCTTCTTTGTGATAAAGTGAGCCTGAAAATTGCCTGCATATCAGAATAGAGAGCGAAACCACATTCACAACGCCAGTCAACACCGTGAAGTGGTGGCATCCATATTGGTAGAGTGGATCTTGTGGCAAGTGGCTGTGAGTTCACGTTGGTCGATGCTCGACCGTGACTGGTTTGCATTGTAGTTGTTTTGAATTTATTAGTGCAAACGGTAATGCTTCAGTTTTACCACAATCTGGAAGACTGCCTGTGATTTGCAGATCATGATTAAAGATGCCCATGTGACAGCGGTGACACTGGTGCAATCTAAACAAAAGGGGCACTCAGATATCCAGCTGCATGTCGACAGAGGGCCGAAAGTGGGAAAATAACCGGTCCTCAAAGACAAGCTTGTTACAGTAACAAGCAGCTCTTATTGAAATGCGACTGAAGTACATGCATAAGTAATCTATTAAAGTACTAAATATGAATCACAGAAGAATGCGGGAAGAATAAATTTCTTATTCTTTAAAGTAAGCACTGCTTGTTTCTTTCTTCTAATCACCAACACAATGACATACCACAGTTTTACCTTAAAAACAAACATTCAGGTGAATGTTCACTCTGAACCCGCTGATACTGGGCACACATTAGACTTGAGTAACTACGGCGATGTCCATTTGAATGGCACCTGCCTTGAAAGCAATAACCGACATTCAATGTTATTGCTTTTTTTTTTTAAGATACAGTTCTCTACAGTAGCTATTACAGAGACACGGTTTCACAAACCGTGTCTCTGTAACCTCGGTTACAGAAACTGAGGTTTCAATGAGGCTCATGTGCTCAAACATCCGACAGAGCAAAGTAGCTAGCTGTCTGCAACCGCAACAGTCTTTGCTAGCTGCACAAAAAGTAGACGGTGCCAGTGCATGAATGCAAGAAGTCACGAACAGATACTGACAAAGAAACATAAAACCAAAATGCCACTTGATGAGTGCGCGCACACATCCACAACCTTCATTCAACACACTACCCAGTCAAGGGCTCGCAATGGTTCTTGCCAAAGTGTCACAAGACACAGACAAAAAGTAAAAATAAACAAATAAATGCCTTTGTTATTGCACCATCTGGCAAGGCAGAAAAGGCTTTAAAGATAATCTCAATGCCAAATGAAGCTGAAGTCTTTCAGGTGTCCACTCTGCAGCCCATTGTGTTCCCACATGGACTGGCACCGATGAGGAGCGAATTAAATGCGTGTGTTGTAAAATTGGTAGAGCTGTGCGAATAGCAAAGCTGCGAGTGTGAAGCAAATCAACTATTTATTGACCCATGTAATATTACAGAGAAATGTACTAATAAACACAGACAAAAAGATTACGGCACG
Organism: Hyalomma asiaticum; assembly: GCA_013339685.2. Lineage (NCBI taxonomy): Eukaryota > Metazoa > Arthropoda > Arachnida > Ixodida > Ixodidae > Hyalomma > Hyalomma asiaticum. The sequence continues at coordinate 41,954,115 of CM023490.1, forward strand.
ACTTGTGCTGTCACTAGAAAAAAAATCGAACAGTCGAACAAAGAACTGACCACACTTCGCCGTATTGCACAAGTGTTAGCTTTGCCCCAGTACACAGCTATTAGCTTTGCTGCAGTACACAAATGCTAGCCTTGCCACAGAGCATGAGTAAACTTCACTGCAGTAGAAGGGTGTTAGCTTCACCGCGGAACACAAGTGTTATGCAGCAAAGCATACTACATGTGGGAATGGGCCACTAGTCATGAGATATGGCACATTTTGTCCCTCAATTAGCAGCTTTGAATAATTTGAACTGTAAAAGTTAAATGCAAACAGAATAACGAAATGCTATTAGAAACTTCTTCAAAATTTTCAATGTTTGCACACACCTGCAAGTTAGCTAAGCTGCTGCACATATATGCAACAGTAAACCCTTGTAACAGTAAATGAGAAGGGCAAAAAAAAATTCAATATAAGCAGGAATTCGATATAAGCAACTACTCAATAAAAGCTAAAAAAAGTCTCGCTTAAACTGCGCTACAATTGCAAGGAAACCAAAAGGACATACATTCAGCAAAACTTTTACTGACATGCAAAAATTAGAGCCACAAGCAATGTCAATTATTTCAGCATAAACAGCTTTTAGCCAGTGAACCTCTCCAGAAACTATTTCTTCCTGGGAAATAAAAATGATTTGATTTGATCCACAGCTGGATTGACAGAAAAAAAAAAAGAAAAAAAAAAGGAGAGTCAGCCAGTGGAAATGATGGCGCAACCAAGGCACCCATTTGCGAATAGCACACGTCACAGCAACACCAACGCAATGAAAGACATGTCGCTCCTCAAGAGCACTCACGTTCACAAACACTCACCGTGGCAGGGCACTTCACTTTTCCAGTCTGTGGTTCTCCTCACTGTCAGCCCGCTCTTGTCTCCTCTCTCGTGAACCTCTGCACAATAATCAGATGGGCAGGCTTTGGTTTAGAGAGACACCCAAGTGAAACACCGAAATTTATTGGGAACTCCATGGCATAAGTGTGCCCACATTCACTGATAAATTGCTTTTACAGCGTGAGGCGTATCCTGTAGGCTGGCTTGCTCACTAGACATAGGTCACACCAGCATTGCTGCGCTGAAAACTTGAGAGGTAGTGTCAGCCTTTCTGTGTGAGGATGCGTGGGACCATGAGAAACGGCACTTGTCCTGTTTTCGGCTTGGGACTTCATCGCATGCACACGATGGGAAGAGCTGCGATGGGGCCAGCCAGCAGAGTTTTACATGATCACCAATGCATCTCTGTTCGTATGACATGACTTTCGAACTACATATGCTTGGGTTTCTGGCAAGGGCATGCTTTTTGTACTTGATATCCTGCTGTGGTCGGTTGCACATTAAAGGCATTAACACATCTTCAGAAATGAACAGGCGTACTGTACATTTACGGCTCCTTGCACACGCTACAACACGTGGGTAACTAGTCTCGGTACAATTATCTTTGTTTACTCGCAACTAAAAGGCGCTATTTCTTTCTCATTTTTTTTTTCTTTTTGATGAAACAAGCCAAAAAAATTGACTGCATGGAAGCATCAAGCACGAAACCCAAACAATGTTCACAGTGTTCTCCCGCCATGATGCTTTAAATGAAGAACTGCAGATGCGGGGTTGTAAAGGAGCTACCGAAATCCAAATGCAAGATAGCGGCAGATCACCTTCGAAGCGAGTTCATGTTGGTCTGTTCCATGCTTGCCTGTGGCCCGTGTGCGTGTGTATCTGCTCCGAACTAAGTACAAATGGCGATGGACCGCGTTTGTTATCAAGGTAATGTCCAAAGAAAGAATTTCCACGAATCTGCTTGCTCCGCTGTAAATGACATTTGAAAGATGATAGTCTTCTGTTGCCCCTGGTGCACAACATCTTTTCTTCCCTGGTAGATGCAATGAAAATTTCGCTGAATTCCGCTCAAATTTCCTGCGTTTGCCTTGCTCTCACGCCATCTACCGGGGCTTTTTATTGCTGTTGGCTTAAAGTTTATTACTGGTGGCTTCACCTACAGAGCCGCGGCTTCTGTCGGGTTGTTTTTTTTAATGCGTAACGTCTGTCCATCATTTCTAACATGTTGATTTTAATGTAAAAACAGTCCAATGTCTACTCTTAATTAAAAGAATGCTGCAGATCACGGCTTATGTATGTACACCTTTACTCAAAGAGGCCTGTGGTTTTCTATGTGCTGCAGCTGTTCTTAATGTGTATGACCCCGTACACCACTGAGAGTAGCATGGCTGGTCTTGGTAGAGCGGTTGAATTGAGTGACAGACAGATGGACCAAGTTTTTCGCGTTTAGGTAGCCCAAGAAAGGTCCTTGCGTGTTGAAGACAGCTGTGTTGCATGTATGCGTGCCTGAAGCATGTGATGCGAGTAATGCACGCAGCTTACACATGGTTGTTGACTGGTATAAGCTTTTACGGGCGAGACGGGAAAATAACCACGCTTCAAAGACAAGCTTGCAGTCTTTCTTGATTAATCAGCTCCACATTATCAAAACTTCCAAAGTAAGAGTATTTAACTGGCGTGCAATCAAGGTGAACCAACCATGGGTGCACATCACTCTCGTGCTTCGAAGGATTGTTTCGATTTCTTTTTCATATGTGACATATTTATATTGCAATGGCATCTCAAATGTTCGTTGTAAAAGTAGGCGCTCAGAAAAGTCTTCGTATATCTGCAAGAAGTTTCAATGGGCAGCACATGAAAATGTTATTACCAGTAGATCATTATGTCTGGGATCGTTATAAGTCGGTTTGACAGTACAAGATTAGGAAGCTTTTCTCAAAGCCAGAGTTCCTTTTTTTAATTTTTCATTTATGGTGGAAGGGTGCCCCTTTTCAGATACAGTCGACTCTTGTTACAACGGACCCTCATAATCCGGGAAAAAATGTCTGTTTTATCCGAAGTCCGTAATATCCAGACATCGAACGTAACGGCGGGGGAAGGGTGTAAGGCCTGTGTGTTTATCATCGCTGACATCGCTCAGCTGTGTGATTTACTCCTTTTTAAATACCTGCCGCCGAATATAAACACCATGGCACGGCTACGACCGACAGTGGTAATTTATAACTATAGCAAATGTTCAACTTTCATCAGAAAATGCAACAGTACTAAGTGCAGGAAGGCCTGATGGGTGGCTGCCGAACCCATGTAAACATTAGTCAGACTCAGTCCAAAAGCTACTAATCTAACAGCTTGCCATCACAGAGCCGCTCATTTTACAAAAAGAACTGGTTTCAGCTGGGGCTCGTTCTAACGGTCGGCATCACAAATTCATTTTTTGCACGGACGCATTTCTGCCTCAGCTAATCCAAGACCGTTGCTAAGCTGAATTAGCACGTGCATTCATTACCACGCACCTCGCGTGTAGAAGCTTATTCATTACAACTTCTCAGTGGAACTCGCCGGTATTTGGGTTGGGAGCTCAGGAACGCCTCACTACCATAGCGTTGGTCGCAATGCCCAACGATGCGATTGCGAAGAGAACGACGAACATCCAAGGTAGAAAAAAACGAACAAACAAAAGCTTTTTATTCACACCTAACTCGAAAAGAACTTCATTATCAGTGAGTGTCGGCCCCCTTAGGTCACTTCACAGAGCCTGAAGCGCTTGAGGGTAAAGTTCCACCGACGATTGTTTGCCGGCGATACCTTTGTTGTGCACGATGGAATTCATGGTCTGCTTCGATAGTCCCATAGCTTTGGCAACATCCGCCTGCTTTTCTCCGCGTGCAATTGCACTCACAATTTTCATTTTATCGCTGAGCGAAATTTGTTTCCATTTTCTGGAGGCCATCATCTCAGCACTTGCCCTCGGTGCGGCACAACCATTCCCCGTGGAACGACAAAATGGCGTTTGTTATGCTCTCAGGCTGGCTTGGCTAGAGGCTCGGCTTGGCCAGATGAGCACCAATGTTGCCAGCCGCAGCTTAAAATTTTTGCTTAAAACACCGGCGTGGCAAAGTATGTCGTCAGTCCGCGTCGAAACGGCAAAAGTCCGTTGTATGTGCAACTTTGGCAAAAAACTGCCATTAATTTTGTCCGCTGTAGCCGATAGTCCGTTGTAGCGGAGTCCGTTCAAAGCGAAGTTGGCTGCATTGATAAAATACATGGACCAAACCTGGGTAAAGATATGGTCCATTATATCTGAAAGTCTGTTGTACGCGGGTCCGCTCTAACGAGCGTAGACTGTAGTGGTTTTCTACACAATGGAACACAAATTGAATCGAACAGTGTACAAATAATTCTTGCACAGTGACCAGCCATTATTAAACCTATTGGAAATTGGTGTTCATGCCTTTATAACTTTGGCACTAAAACACAAATAGGGTACGCATTAAGTTGTACTCTTGCCATGCATTGACCTTCACCACATGGCACCTTTTGTACGAAGAAATTATACAAGTGCAGCAGTATACCACAGATTAATAGCTTCTGAAATTCAAAGCAACCGTATTTAACGGTCGCCTGCTATACAGCACCAGCAAACACAAACTGCACTTACTTCCGCTCACGAGATGAACGCCTGTGCCGACTGTCCCTGCGCCTCTCGCGACTACGGTCACGCTTGCGGTCTCTCGACGAGCCCCTGGAATGGTGGCGTGATGAGGAGCCCCGTGACCCAGAGCGACTTCGGCGACGGCGCTCACGTGACCGCGATCTGCATGTGCGATGGGCAGACAGCAATCTCAACAATGTTTACGCTGGTCAATGATAGTAACTGGCATTCTAGCAATGATCACAGTGCTTTTTAAGAACCAGAACATGGTGTTGGTATTGACTGAATGACATGCTTACCACTGAGACCAGGAGAGTACAATACAAATGACAGCAAGGTGACTTCTATCACCAAAGCCTTATCTCAACGCAAATGTTTTCCACCACCCAAAGTTCCATTAGATTTTTAGGACTGTTGACTGCACAAAAGCATCATCATTTTCCTGTTCTGCAAAAATGTGGACAAGCCAAGCACTAAATGGAAATGGAAGACGATGACACTGGAACAAGGCACAACATAAAGACTGTAGCAACAACAGCTGAGTTGCATGGCATCAACACTGTATGTTTTCAAGAAACACTTGTTTTTGGGCTAGTCGTTGACTTAGCTTGATAAACGTGCTCATGCAAAAAAGAAACGAGGAAAAGCGTAGAACCAGGAAAGATATGCAATGCATTGCAGACTTTCCCTTGCATCGAAATTCTCACACTCAAATGGCAGACACTGCATTTCAGGGCAATCATTATAATGAAATCTTCGATATGACGAAGTAATGGTGGCTCGTTTACACTAACATCCCATAACATGCGATGATGGGTGCCGCCTGAGGCGTATTTCAAAACTTCCACAGCTCGGAACGTGCCGCTGCTGACAGGCGCATGTGTCGGCTTTTCCCACTGACCTTTCCTATAGTGGAGGTCAGCAGCTTTCTCAGATATGTGAACGCTTGTGTACAGTGACTTGCTATTGAGCGAAAACACAATGTTTCACTTAAATGTGTTGCAATGGGCAGCCGCTTGGAGCTGATAGTGCCTGGCAAGTCGAGTGAGGTGCATTGCTTTCCAGGCTCACGCCGTCAATGCGAGAGCGCTTGCCATACCATGAGCACGTTTGCCGCACATTGGAGTGTTCACTACGATACAATCTATTCCAGAATGCACACAGATGCAGCATCTCATTGGGTCGACGAGCTGACAGCAAGATTCCAGCAAGCGAAGCACTCACCAATACACACGGTGCGGTTATGTCGCTGACAAATGAAAGTGTACAGTGCACTTACAACTGCGAAATGCCTGCTTTACGGTACAAACAGGGTTTTGTTGCGCTCAGCGCAGCGACATTTCTCAGCACCCATGTCCCTCCTAATCAGGCACGATTGCAGTGGCTACTTTGCTGAAACAACTTGACAATGGCGAGCTGCCCTGGTTTGTGCAAAACAGCGCGCTCTTGTAAGCGGTTCGGCGAAAGGAGGCAGGCAGTGAATTACAGTAGAACCTTGTTGTAACGAACCCGGATATAACGAAGCACTCGCAATTCCCCTTGAAATTCCCATAGATGAAATAGATACTGGCTATAACGAACTAATGGTTATAACGAAGTAATCACGGCCACCCTTCAACATTGTTATAACAAGGTTTTACTGTAAAAACATGCAGTATGCTAGTATATCCTCTGTGATAGGGCTGTTGGAGACAAGTCATTCTGGTGTATTAGTCGGTGGCTTCATTTCTCTTATGCTCAACTGTAAAGGTTTTCACAGGAAGCCACTCACCTGCGGCGCACGGCGCGCTCCTCAGCACTACGGCGTCCAGCGGGACTCCGGCTACGGCTGCGACTGTCCGGCCCGCTTCGCCACGGGGCCGCTCCCCCTCGGGCGGCAGACCGCTCGGCCAGCTGTTCATTACGCGCCTTCTCGCGCTTGTCGGTGACCGTCTGCTTGAGCTGCGCCAGCTTCTCGCGGATCGCGATGAAGCCCAGGTGCAACTTGCCACCAAAGTGGTCAGCCAGCCGACGGTCGTTGTCGTGGATTCCCAAGTAGGCAGAGCACACGTCACACACCCGCAGCTGCATAGAACAGTTGAAGAGGGGTTGAGACATCAAATTTGTGGCTACTGTGTTCTTTGTTCCAAACAGGAAGCAGACAAGCCATCTGCAATAAACTTTTAAAAACCTGCCAACATTATAAGCATGTCATGCTTACAATGATATTGGCTCTAACAGCAGCATTTATGTTTTCCTATGTAACAGAGTTCAATGGACCTTTTTCACATTGGGAGAGCGCCTCTAGCGGCCAGAGCGAGAAGCAGAAACGGTGGCTCTTCTGTCGACGCGCAACGGCAGCGCGGTTGGCGAGGTCATCCACAGCGTGACAGGCGACAGCTAGTGCTGCTTCGCGTTGTGCCTTGTGTCCGGTCCCGTAACCTTTCTATCGATCGGCCAGTTCACTTTTGCAAAGCCTTCTATTATGTTCTGTATTGAAGACTTAAAGAGTCTTCATGACTCCGGCGGTGCGTGGAGCCGCGATTTGGAGCTCGTGCCACCGGTGACGGACAGTGTATAATCGACAGCCATTTCGGTGGGTTGCACTGGCAGCTGCGTAAAGGCTGGCTTTTTCAAAGAACAAAAATACATTCGCCGGATCGAATGTCTCGTGCGACGACAACTTGCAGGAACAAACCTCGTTGTGTTGCGCAGCACGTTTCTGCTCTATGAAGGCTGGATACTATAAGCAAGTCGCAACGCTCCGTGAAGGTTCAACAAGTGCTGTCATATAAGCGTACTGAGATTGCATTGCTGGTTAAGTACGCTTTTGAGAAACGTGTTAAATGATGTGCTGTCCGCGGTTATTACCCTGAAAGTCGATATAGAAAACGGGCATCCAAATAACCCGGTGTTTACAAAGCGGCGGCACAGTGACAGCTTCTTATAAACTGAAAGGCCAGTATTATACATGAAACGCATGTGTAACGTGCTTACGAGCATAAGCATTTTGTTATTTTCAGGTCAAAACCCTTTGGTGACAAAGCCCTTGGCAGACATCACATTTAATAGGAGGAGGCACCTCCGGTAGTGGGTCATGAACATCACCTTCTGTTGCTGGTACGATGATGCAGGCATGGAGTTACGGTAGTCCTGCTCTGCCTCCGCTTTCTTCCGCCGAATTTCCTCAACTTCTTCGAGAAGCTTGAGGGACTCTTCGACGTTGCCATCCGCACCTTTCGCCTCGGCTGCGGCGAGCTTCTTGCCCATCATTTCCGCCAGCTCGTGAACACGGTTCAACTGCAAAGTCAAGCAAACAAGAGACAAAGCTGAAGGAAGCTGGCACAGGTCACGCCCAAACTACGGTGCCTCTCAATACGGTCACATCATGAAACGCCTTGCCTGAACATGATATTACAGGAGGAAATGACCAATTTTGACCTGAATTAAGATTATTGCTGGGGTTTTTGCGCTGAAGCCATGTCATCACTATGAAGCACACTATAGTGGAAGGCCCCAGAAGCTTTGACCAACTAGAGCTCTTTCACATACACTGAGAGCTAGGGGTGTGCGAGTATTTGAACTTTCTTTGTGCAATCTTAAAATGGGATTTCCTGTTTTATTTGATTCGCACTTGAATTTTACTATTTAAAAGTTTGTAATTAAATGGACAATAAAGTGAAACACAATGTTTCTCTTATTAGTGAATTAGATTTTCACAATACCAAAAACATCAATCATGCGAGATGACCCTCGGTAAGCCAGGAAATGTGCAAAAAAGTGGCGACACCACACTGCAGTTTCAGCACTAAGACGCGTGAAGCCACAGATATCTGACAGTGCCTGCTAAGGCCTACATCAGTGTTTATCAGTAAGAAAGACATACATTACGTTCTAAGAAAGCCAGAAACTGAAGACAGGGAGTTTCAGAACACTTGACGGAGTGAACTTGCCGAGAATGCAAAAAAGAGAAATTGGCGTTCTGACATCATTAGGTTCCAAAGCTCCGGCAAGCTCAAAACCAAGATCGCCATTAATTTCTTCATTTAATATTGTACATAAAATCTTGAAATTAACGACATCAGTGTTGCTGAAATACAAGTTCTAAGGCACTTTACCTTTTCACTTTAGAGTACCTTCAAGGGTAAAATATGCTATATTTCGTGACAACTGGACCGATTGTGACAAATGGCGCACCTCACAGCATAACATGTACGTCGCGGCGAAGCTGACACCAGTGTACTGTGGAGAAGCTAACTGCCATGGCGAAGCTAACACTCATGGACTGCGGCAAAGTTCACTCCTGTACTATGGCAAAGTTAGCTTGTGCGTATACACAGTTCCCTGCTGGACTATTCTTTATGACAACATTATGGAAGTAAACTATCCGTGCATCAATTTCTTTTTGTCTATATTTGGCAGTACATCTCTCTGTAATTTAAAATGGTATCCTGAAAGATATTCAATTAAATTCACACTTACGCTTTAGGATTTAAATTCGCTTCACACTAAAAATTTTGCTATGTGCACATTTCTGCTGATAACACAGTACTTGCACCTCTAGGATACTCTATTGTGAACCGAGTTCTATGGGAACAATGGCCTTACACAGCCATTTTAATTTTACTGAATTTCACGTATGTAAAAATGCACTCTTGACGTCCCGATTCCGAGATTGCAGCATGTTTAAGGGGAACCCTGCTCTTTTAAGCAGTTCTTTTAGGTCTTGATAAATTCTGATTAAAGCTGATGTGTCTGTTTAGCGAAAAATCCCAAGCAAGTGCACCCCTCAAGTGAGAGATGATTCGACAAATTTATAGGGGGACAAAAATTCAAAATGGTGGTGGAACTGCTGGAGAAAAAAATCTGTGCCGAGTGGTTCTCATAAATACCTGTGGAATAAGTGCATTACAGCTTTTATTCAATGTCACTTCTCCTCAAGCCCTCAACTACACAAAGTCCAGCGCACATGTTGTGGGCCCGCAAGCCTGAGCAGCACCGAACATTAAATAAATTCATGCTAGCAACTCATGCAGCTCACATCCATCCGTCTGATTGAAGCAACCTACAAGTATTCTAGTTCACTCTACTCCACTGAATATGGCAACTTATAAAACCCACTGCCTCCCAGATGTAGTCATGGGTGGCTATACAGATGAGAAGTACACGGCTGTGGTTCAGCAATTGTCAGGCCTTTGCAAAAGTGCGGCTAAACATCAAGCTGCTTCCTTAATTGCACCACACCTTACAATTTATTGAGCAACACCTTGAAAAATTTAAAAGTACTTGTTAGAATGCATACTAGAACATCACTATAATCTGGAATGAGGGCAGCACATAGTAGTACAAGAATGGAAGCTTTAAACCTATTTGAATAAAAGTTATGGTATGTCAAACAATCACGGGTAAGCTCATGTCAAGCAGGCACTTCGCCCACTACAGCTAAAGAAATTTTGTTCGAATAGGTTTGGAGCATCCATTGTTGTATTATTACATACAGCTCTCATTCCAGATTTCAGTGATAAGGTAATATGCATTCTAACTTTGTCATTTAGGAAAAGATTTTCCTCCCAACAAGACAAATGAAAGTTGTTATTTTAGAAACTATGTATCACATTTGAAAAACAACTGGCTTATTTAATCTGAGGTCATAAACACAAACTCAGCAAGTTTCATCAAAATGTATGACGAACTGAAGAGAAGTTTTAGAGAGCAGATTCTTCCCTTAGATAAAAATATATATACTGCAACAAAATTGACTTCTGGTTTGTTATTACAACTTTTAAGGCCGACTGATCAATAAGAAATTCAGTGCTACAGCCCCTTTTGTTTATCTTTTTTTTTATAGAAATTATCCGACAGCATTACTGTTGAAACTTCAATATATAACAAGATTCCCATATACTGATGCAAACAAACGAACTTTACTGACCTCGTTATACTAAAGGCACATGCACACTAATGTGCTGCATGGTCACTTTCTATTGTGCTTAGACCCAATCCAGAGCAAATGTCTTAGTTGTGATTGGCTCTTTTACACAAGCAATGGAAGCGAGCCAATCACAGTTCAGAAACGTAATCCAGATAGGGCTTAATCAGGATAAGCAGTGCACCGTGTAACACTGGTATTAATCAGACGAAGGTTACATGCATCACTAAAAACATTTGTGGCCAGAGCAACAGACTGGTGGTGCTGGCACAGTCAAAATAGTAATTGAACATTTGAAAAAAATTAGGCAAGTGCTGGCCCCTCTACATTTTGAAAAAGATTCTTAGAAGCTAAGATGAAACCAGCTGACAAAGGCTTGGCCCAAACGTACCTTCAGCGTCACTTCTGCGCTCAGCTCCTCCTGGGTCTCGGCCAGCCGCCGCTTGGCCTGTTCCGTTCGCCGGTCACACTCACCAATGAAGTTTTGCAGGTGCTCCATTGCCTGCATTAAACGTTATTCATAATATTCCACCATGGCATGGTCTGGCAACGGCATTTAACTATACACTATGCATGCATATTGCAACGAAAAAGACAGGGCAGCCTAACAAGCTGCATGCTCTTCCTTGATCTCTCTCTTACTGGCATCTCCGATCACTAGCTACTACTCTTACAGGCGCTGACAACCAATTTTTAAGGACCCTGCCCTTACAGCACAATGAAAAACCAACCGCCAGTACTGTTAAGGCCTGCAGTAGTCACTTCCAAAAGCATGCTAATATTTTTCAAGCATGATTTTCGATCTGAGAAGGCTCTGCAGTACAGAGTCCACCCTCCAGCAACGCTGACAAGTGGTCGTGATTTCACCAGCCCAGCTTGCAAATTGTGAAAGCTGCCCATTGTTCTGCTTTCACGGAAGTGACTGCAACTGTTCTTAAGACCTTCTCAACAACTTTTAAGAATAAACTGTTGGCACAATAAATTTGCACTGCTTTCCTGACCACTGTGTCGTATTTATCACAATGATGTTCGAATGTATCTCAAATAAGTTTGTGAAGCTTCATATTGAGTGCCATTATTTAACGGAGGAGGCTGTTTTTGGAGAGTGTTATTATTTAAGTTAGGATGATAAAAACCTCAGTGATTATGTATGTTCATGTACTGATGCCAACTATGAACTCAGACTTTGTGAACTGGGCCAGTGAGTAATGAGAATATCCTTCTATCACAATTTTACTAAACTGGCTGTATGGATCTTGCTGAATTTGCTTGATTCTATTCATGCCAAGGAATGCAAGATTTACAGTTCTGGCTTTTGCAGAACGAAAGTTACAAAGCTTCAAAGTTCTCAGTTGAATGGGTGAGTAACGACTTGTTTATTTTGTCCTTCCTTAAGACTTAGAGTTTCTGAAAGTAACACTTCACACTTTGCTACACTCTGTAAGCATTCAGCTTTTTAGCACGCACGCACACACACCACACACATGCACGCACACAGTCTACCAAACCTGAGAAAAGCTTCTCGGAGGATTGATTGTAAGGTCACAAAAAAAAAAAAAAAAAAAAAGAAAAATGACACTGAGACAGTAGCAAAAAGCAAGTCGATCCACCACTTATGGGCTGTAAAAAGCTGTTATGTCTAAAATAATAATCTAGGGTGCAAGAAAATTGGTTAGTTTATGCCTCAAGAATGGCAGAACTTGAAAATAACATTTTCAAACAAATTCCTTGCCCCAATTTTTGGCTCCAAGAAGCAGCTCCCACCCCCCTTATAATATGTGATAAGCATGTGGCAGCTTTCAAGAACTTAAAGAATCAGTGCCAGAACCCGTTTTAGATGATACACAAGGTTGTCACTCTTTTTAAAAATATATTACATTCACAATTCATGATGCCCACTGCACAAATAATGGCAGCAGAGACGTGCCACTTTTGCTACGAATCAATTTCCACCCTAGATACGAAAATGCGTGTTGGTCTTAGTGCATACGGCTGCTCGTTTTTTTTCAACTAACGCCACAACTCACGTCCACATCATAAAAGTAGTCCTTCTTCTTGGAAGCATTCTCATAATCAGCCCTCAGGGCCAAGTCGTGAATCTTGGGACAGTCGCCCAAATCCATCCTCTGGAAAATAACAGGAAAGACAGCACACTGAGTCGCATGTCTAACTAGTACCAGGCACAAACGAATATCTCAGGAGCTAGTAAAATGTCACCTATTCCTTTTAAATATAGGTTTATTCAATTTTGTTCAGTTGTTGCTATTACAAAGAACTGCCTTAGCCATATGCTCTTTCTTCAAGACAAACCCTAATGCAAAAAAAAAAAAAAAATCTCAGACTTGTTTCCATACAGGTTAACTAACCAAATACAATCACAAAAAGTTACAACACAGTCAATCCAAAATGTTCACTGCCCTTGTCAGGATGTAGTAATAAATGGCACATACCCAAACAGATATCATTTACAACAAAAATTATCACACATGTAAAAATACTTTAACATTGACTGACAGCAAAAGGCTTAACAGCTTATCTTATGTTGTTCATGACATCACCATTGTATCATTATCCAGCCTCAAGTCAAGCTAGAATCATCTGTGTCACTGATCCACAAGGCACACGCAACAGCTCCGGTGCTGTGGCTGACAAAACATCTCTATGTCTTCAAATGTAGGCAGTGTGAAAGAAGAGTTTACCATGAAAAAAAATTCATGTGCAAATGGAATGTGTTTTTTTTTTGACGGACAATGCACAGCTATTAGTTATATTTCATTATGGCTTTTGCAAACCTTTCATACATCATAAAAGGCCAATTTAAAAGAGCAGCAAAGAGGGAAGTTACGTAAAGTACAGTCCACTGTTAAAGGGAACATTTGAATTCGTACCTATCCAATTTCTTGCTCCTTGACAGCGAGTGGCTGTTGAAATAATGTCTATTGATGGTACAGATGCGTGGAAGGCACTCAGAGCTGCCGATGACAACTTACACGACGTATATATATATATATATATATATATATATATGAGACAGTAGCTTGGCAAGGAAACAAAATGAAGGCATTCCCTGAGAGCAAGTGTTCCCTTTAACAGTGGACCCCTCTGTACAAGCAAATTTCTTCTCAGTTTTGATGGGGTTCTTGTTCAACTGAGGAGCAGAGGCAATGTCTTCAGCGGCAATTCTCTAGGCAATAGCCATGTACTGGCATAGAGAAGAACCAAACAGAGTTCTAGACAAATTATCTATCAACCTGGAATGGCTTATTATTTTTTCCCTCAGTGCACCTTCCGTTACAATGCAACTTTCTGTAGGGGTACTGACCGTTGATGCCAGGATGTCGTGCGGGCAGCAGGCCAGCAGGAAGCTCTTGCACACCCGGGGATCCGTGAAATGCACCTTGTAGCGGTTGTTCTCGCCTACAACATGGAAGCGAGGTTGGAGACGCAAACTTCTGTCACCACACTGAAGCGTTCAGTCACAACAGTTTCCATACCGCAAAGCACCCTGGACTCAACAACTACGCTAACAAAAACACGAAAGAACAAAAACTTGGAAATGCCCCACTGCCAGATCTGCCGAGCCTCGCCAAAGGATTCGAAACGTCAGAGGACAGGAATCCATCCAATAGACATCCATGTTAGCAGCAACAATGCATGAACAGCCAAACGGGCCACCCCAAACGTGAAACGAAGCAAAAACAACTAAACACTAGCACTTTCCGAGTTCCTGGAGCATATCATGCTCGTACGACCGACGGCTATGCAGCAGTCTCTGGAAGCAATGTATATAATCAACTACCGAGGGGTCAAAAGTTCCAAGAGGAAATGGTGAAAAACCTAGTATCAAATGATTGATTTGTGGGGTTTAACGTCCCAAAACCAGCTGAGTATGAGCGATGCCGTAGTGGAGGTCTCCGGAAATTTTGACCAGCTGGGGTTCTTTAACGTGCACTGACATTGCACAGCACACGGGCCTCAACATTCCGCCTCCATCGAAATGCAGCCGCCACGGCCGAGATTTGATCCCGCGACCTTCGGATCCGCAGCCGAGTGCTATAACCACTAGACCACCGTGGCGGGGCCCTAGTATCAACTGTCTGCTACCTTCAAAACATGGTTCTCTCTCTTGCAAGGATATAAAAGTGATCTGTGAAGACTGGGCACAAACAGAACAATGGTGCAACCATCCCAAGTCCTGCATAAGAGTGACTGTGTCATACCAGTCACTGCAGAGGCAAGCACAACAATAAACCTGAATCCTACCACTGGTCGAATAAACGAAGAGGAATCGTTAAAGGACTAAGCAAAAGGTAATATTTTGACACATAAAACACGATAAAGGAGGTGTTTGATACTTTTGAAAAAGACTAAACCCACATACAGAGTAACGTCAGTGAGTCGTTCTCAATGCAAGAGCCAACACAAATTCTGCGAATACTCGGTTGCGACACTCCACTGACCTTTTGTGCAACATTTATTACGACGACCATGCAAATTCCTCTGCACATGCATTAAGTACAGAATTGCAATGCTGTAAATGCATTCTAGATCAATGATCCACGTCCCAAATCCGTTTTTCACACATGAAATGAAAGCTAAGGTAACAAAGCAGATTCCCTGTCTGGCGTGCAAATGAAAGAATCTTCTAAAAAGTACTGGGTGTCTACCAACAAGAATAAAGAAAATCCAACTCTTGCAGAATATTGCAACGTTGTGCCCTGTTCGAAGCTAAGTTGGCAGGGGCATTGTTACCACGACATTACACTATGACCGTATTACCGATCCAATTTTACTATACTTGTGATTACTACTCACCTACCCTCCGAACGACACTAATGTATCAAACAAACTACCTTCCCACTCTCAGAAACACTTCAGAACACCCCTCCCGGCACGAAGACACATGACAGCCCCTTGACGTGTAATCAAAATACTACTTGCAGGTGTTAAATATTTTCACTGCGACCAAGCACTGCGATTCACATGTTGGCTCACCACTTGGCTGAACACAGACGAAGCAATGCGCTGTCTTCTTCCACGTCGTTGGTGTCGCCTTCGCCACATTTTCGTTTTAACAGAATAAAACGTGCAAGAGACAGAGCTTATTGAGAAACTGTGACACGTGGTGACGACGATCATGCTCAGCTCTCGGTGATGGTACGCACACACGGCAATCTTACAAGAGATCACAGGAATAAGCACCCCGCCGGACAGTCAAGCAATGCAAGAGAAAAACGATAAGAGGCGCTTTCTGTCCGGTGGAGTGAAATGACGTACCCAGAAGCTGCTTCTCCGTCTCCTCGTCTCTCACATAAAAACATACCCAAAACTGCGGGAGCCCCAAACCGGCCAGAGCGCCACTTGAAACACAATGCCACCTCCTGTGTGTGTGTCCGCCGCCTCTCTCTCTCTCTCCCCTATGCCCTTTCGCAGAGAAAAGTGCAGCACAGAGTAACATCCATCCACTGGTGATTGACGTTTGCACAATGGTACATAAAGTTAGAGAAGGGCACGCCTCCCCTGCCCCACGTACGGGAGGCGGGGAGGGCGGCACACCAAAAAAAAACGAGCAGAACAGAGGAGAGTTTAGAGAGAGGGGATCTACGTACGAAGTGTGCAGCCAGCTCTCCCGATGGTGGCGACGAGGACGCGGCACCTTTGAATAGAAACACTTACGGCTCGGCGAAATGGGACGCCAAAGGCTCATTGAGAGTGGGGCGGGTGACAGGGCTTGCAAGCGGGGAGGAATTGCCGGCCGCCGCTTCTTGCCGAAGAATGCAGACATGTGGAGAAGGTCTTTCCATCCACCCCATTCAATCCCTCATGTGGTCCTTTACTGCCTTACATCCCTACGATACACTATTCTGAAGGAATTGCAGGATGCACAGTTAAGTATGTCTACCCAGCTTCAAGGTCCCTTTCCTCTACCTGCATATGGTCTTAACGAGCAAGTAGGCCAACCCTTTAAAGTTTACTTCTATGCAAGAGTGCCAAATGAAAGAAAACATCGTTTTAATAGTGCCATGGAGGTTCTCTGTTCAAGTTAAAAAAACCTATGCTGCAATTAGGCTGACCAACCCTCTGAATCAAGCCAAGCACTGCAAGAATTTTTGGAATCAAATATGCGCAACTCTGCTAGGCAAACTCACAAGTTTGACGTTCCTTTCCTATAAACAGAACACACTACAATTACAATACTCTGTGCAAGGGAACCAATATATCCTTCAAAAATGGCTAATGAGATGCATGCATCGATTATATTAGCTCCATGATTTGTTTTACCATTAGGGCTACAAGGGCAATCCGATGCACAAGACCTCTGAACGATAGCAAGTTGCGGAGACCTGATGCTTACTATATGCTTTACGTGCTGCTGCGTTGTGCAACCACATGCAAATTAACTGTTACGGCTTGTGAGCTTCCAGCCACCTCTCCCTTCATGACAATGCACTATGCCGAAATGGGGCAGGACTTCACAGCTAAATGGCAAGCTAAACAAAGCCTATAACTGCTGTCTGCAGTAAAAGCTAAAAGTGCATACAGGAGAGAGCTGTAGGAGGTGACAACGCGGCAGCTCCAATGCGAATTCTGTGCAGTGATAAAGCACAAGATACACTGCAAAACAGACCCTACTGTGCAACAGCCCTTGCAACGTCTACGTTGTGGGGCGGGTGATGGCATGGATTCGCAAAGGGGAAAGACCGCCACACACATCTACATAGGGGTATGTTCTTATATACATATAGATATACATAAGATATATATATCGGCAAGCCAAAGACTCACGCAAAGTACAGCACTGAACAACTACACTCTCCCGGTTCCAGGTCAAGAGACGGGCGTCTCTTTAGTGCTTCGCCTGGAAAAACACGGGAACAGACCTGTGTACAGCCCGACACAGCTCATACTCGCGCAGCAACCCCTCAACCCAGTTCATGCTATCTTCTAACACTGCCTGCTGCGCGTAAAATAAGCCATGAATCAAGCAGCACATGGCTTCATATTTATGCTTTGCCTCAAGAACTTGTTGCAGTGCAGCAAAAGGTGTGGGTCACATCAGTCAACCAGAGTACAGAAACTGAGGCACAAAAACCTGTCGTTGATTGCCCTGCTTGGGATGCCAGGTGAACGAAGGCTTCGGCATAGCATTCGTGGCTCAAAAACTTATCCACTCCCCCCCTTCCCAGATCACATTTCACTCGTCCTTGTTACTGGTTGGCTGACGTGGGTCCCGGCCTTTAAAGCAGTGCATATAGTTGCTGAGACGAAATACACGACCACCAAAGTACGCTGCACACACAGCCAGTGGCACCAAGAACCACCACGACAGACACCACTCGCAGCAGCTGCTCGGACGACCAGGCCTGCTGTGATTAAGGCTCCCTTCAGGAAACGTTAGGCTGCGTTTTTGAAGAGGGCAAACATGCCAACAGATACGGCAGCAACGCTTGAAAACCTAATTACGAGTGCCATGCACGCACTAAAGAATTCTGAAGCGTGCATGCCAAACATGAAACTAACCATGATGTGTCAGTGCAAGAACGTAATGTACAACAGGAGTGCTGTCGTAAAAGTAAAGTTTAATTAGGAATTAGTGAGTACTGCTTTTTGGAGGGGGTGGTATAGGGGCGTAGACGAAATACTAAAGGTAAATAACGAAATGTGATATATGACTTGCGTTACCTTCCACACAGGAAAAGGCAAGTCCTAAATAAGGACTGCCTATGAGTGTCTGCGTGTGGTGCAAACAAAATGGCTACATGATTCGTACATTACTGCCTGTGTGACATGCCCATAGATGAGGCAGAGTAAATGCTGGATTTATGCATATAAGTGACACAAAGCCCTGCCACAGTTTACACCTCGAAGCTTAGGGAAAAGAAAAGAAGGGAAGTAATCATGCATATAATGAGAAAACTGCCACTGCACGCTTAATTTGAAAAATCCTGCTATAGAGCAGAAGCCCTACCTCGTAGTGCACGTGTGCTCATGCTTGTTCAGGCTAAGCCTGATAACTTAAAAATGGTAAAGGTGACATACGGTTTGGACACTCGGTTTTCTGTGCCTTATCTTTCCAACATTGCGCTTTTCTTTGTGTTGTAATTATCAACAATGCCACACGCAACAAAATATTAGAATGAAATACACTGAATGCCTGCTCAATTCGATTTGTATATCTGTCTTTGATATCTTTGCAAGAGCATACTGGCTGATGGTTTCAGCTCAATCTGTAACACCAGATTCTTCAGTGCAGTAATCACCATGACTACTAAATGCAGTCGTAGAGAAGCACATTTAAAGTTGCATCCAGAGGCCCACGAAATCACTATCAAGTGTTTTTCTCTGGACTCCACAAAAATCTTAAATGCTGAACTTGGAGAGTGGCTAGCATAAACTAGAGGGCTAATGCTCGAGAAAGCTGCGCATATATTCACAACACTTTCATGTGATAATCACACTCACATGTTCTCAAAAGAGAGCAATCAAAAGCTAAGCTTATAAATCCACTACAGCCATCAAGTGGTGCAGCTGTTTTAGCAACAATAGCTCAGACAATGGCAATGAAGCTCTTCAAATATTAAGCTGTTGACCTTTTGCAAACGCGCCTTCATGAGCACAGATGAAGTAAATTGGACTACGCAACTTTCATTAACACACCTAGTCGTTCACTGCAGGACGAATGCCTCTCTTGAAGAGCAGAGACACAAGTTTCAGAAATGTTCGTATCGTCGCTCTGAATGAACACACTGGTGTCAAGAACCCTGAAGAGAATACTGTGGTGCCTTGGAACACACTCAGTGTACTTGTAACACTGACATAAAAGCCTACGCCCGGTTTCAAATCAAGCAGGCGATTTCAGAGTGACATGCCAACCCAGTCTCACACAGATCTAAGCCATGCTGGGGGCAGAAGCTCATGACGCAATAGCAGTGGCTTTTTTCAGCTGCTGCGTGTGTCGTATATGGTGCACATAAACAATGATCACTGATGTGCCATTCAACAAATCTGACAGCAATGATGACATTCACTGCAACAGGGCTGGCACCAGCTATGTTGCTTGAGGCAAAGGTAGCACTGGCTGATTTCATGATTGCAGAAACAAGCTGAGTAATGCCACATTGGTTTCAAGCTGAACAAAAAGAAAATGTATGTACTTATCTTCCAAAGCACCAAAAAAAAAAAAAAAAGTCAGGTGGTGGTAGTTTATGCTCTTAGTGATGTTATTTCTTGAGAGAGGAACTGGCTAGCATGGAACACACAATAAGCAGTGGCGAAGAAAACAATACATGTGATATCTAACAGTAAGATGGCAGCTCGATTAGGCAGCAAATATTAGTGGCAGATTAATCCCTCCTCTTTGAGGCTAGTGGAACCTGTGGAGTTCAGGTATACCATATGTTGCATAGCACTGGTGGTTTGCCAGAGCACGCAGAATGGGTGCAAAGAGTGTCAAAGGATTAAAAGGTGTGACAGCACAAGGTAATATGCAGGGAAGCATTGATTTCCGTCAAGAATTAATGTCCCAGGGCAGCCTTCAGAGTATGAGGACAGCACAGCAGGCAGCCTCAGGTAATTCTGAGAATTGAGGATTCTTACGGAGTATTGCAAGTCTGTGCTTATGTCAAAATGCAACTGTGGCAAACAGATATCGAACCTGTGGCCTTTGCGAATGCTTTAGTGAGCAAGCTGTCCCGTCACGCACGTAAATTTTATTCTGAGCACTGAGTATTGTTAAGGAGTATTGTATGTGTCAATGTCAAAAATGCAGTTGCGGCAGACAGCAATCATATTTGTGACCTTTGCGAATGCTTTAGTCAGCAGGCTGTCCCAAGCTGTAGGTAATGGATGGAGGCAAACAGATTTAAAAGCAGCCGTATTCTATTCATTAAACATCATTTCCAATGTCCCAACCACGGATGGCAAAACCACGGATTCAGCACTTTAGCAGCACAGCCAGAGTCATATTTATGGGTGAGCACCTTGAGGATGTCTTGCATGTAAACAGAACCTAATTAGAATTTCATGTTCGCACCTGGCCATAGTTATTTGACTGTGACTGCTCCTATACAGGCTCAACGAAACGAA
Organism: Hyalomma asiaticum; assembly: GCA_013339685.2. Lineage (NCBI taxonomy): Eukaryota > Metazoa > Arthropoda > Arachnida > Ixodida > Ixodidae > Hyalomma > Hyalomma asiaticum. Next base: position 41,974,631 of record CM023490.1, read on the forward strand.
CATAGCATTAAAATTACCTAACAGCAGCTTTCACAAACTTCTGACTTGTCTTTCGGTAATAAAGAACGATTAAAACATTTACAAAGTTCACTATTGACTTAGCAATTTCCTATCAGCTTTTCACCTTCTGGTGGTTTGGATTTCGAGCATACAGCCAACTTTTGGTACACTGGAAACTAAAACGTCAGCATATATTCAGGCTTAAAGAAAATGTTAAAATTAATGTTAGATGAAGCCTACTTGCTACTTCCTTATTCTTTTCTCTTTCAGAAACATGGTAGCAACTTCCGCATGGCCTGGCCGCAGGCCATGGGAACTTGCAAGTTCACACTAATTGGGGTTCATACGAATCAGGCTATTATACGAATTGGTGTTTCGCTCCGAACTTACACGCCCGACGATGCGGCTGGTGCGAAGGGTGTCTGTCGCAAGGCTACGTAGCGCGACACTCGCGCAAGATGCTAGGCCAGTACGCGAAGTGGCTAGCACTTGCACTGGAAAATGACGCGAGCTAAAGCAAGACCCCACCCCAAAAACTCCGAAGGCGTCGCCATTACTAAATTCTCGCAGGTTATGGAAATCCACCCAAACACTCAAAAGACAAAACACACTTTCAGGCACAAGAAATGCGCAAACCAATCGATCAATCCCAAGCAACGATGCCATACAGGTTTAATTCGCCAGATTCTGATGTATGCACAGGAAGAAGCAAACTTGCAGGGGAAAAAATTGACACGTAATAAAGATCACGAGCAGCGCGGCGCGAACAATACGGATCGAAATATCTCTCCTACACGGAAGAAACGCCGAGCCGTCAGGACGGCTGTGCAAACACTAGCAGACCTTGATACCGCTACGCTGGGATACGTCTCGTCTGCTTCCTCATTGTAAGCTGTAGCCTTGAATAACCGTCTGAAACTGTGCGCTTGCGGTTAACTCAGGTGGGCCAAGGATAACACTACGTAGCGAGAGTTTAGCGAGGACCCCGTAGGTTCCTACATCTGAAGCGGCCATTGTAAAAACGGGACGCGTATCGAGTTCGCTAGCGGAACTTACATCAGATGGGGCCCGTCAAACTTAGTGTACTCGTTTAAAAGCGTTAACGCTAATCGCGTCAAAGCAGCACGCGCTTTGCAAGCCGTACGCGTAGCCCGTACGGTGCGGGAGGCTACGCAGGCGTCATCTCGTCATTGCCAGCGAGGCAGTCTCTTTCCCCACAACGCCCCAGAAAGGCACATACAAAACTGTACGGACGTGTCCACGGCACTTACCATCGCGGCCGGTGCCCATTAGCTGGTCCAGCATTTGGCGCATCTGCTCGTGAGCGGACATGGTGAGCTTTCGTGTACTTTCGAAAGATTTTTAACAATTTCCGTTCCTTTTCTTCAGCGCCCGGCGCTACCACACGACGCACACAGCCAGCCGCGCACAACGGGCCACAAATGGCGTCGCTCGCGGTGGCGAACAAGATAAACATGGCGCCTCGGTCGGCAGCGATGCTTCTAACGTTAAAAACAAAAAGTAAAAAAAGGCTTGTTGCTTTGTAATTCAATGCACAACAAAAAATGCATTGATTTTACTAAAGTACTGTTAGCATTACAGAAAGGACACAATGCTAAAAACTTGAGCACACAAAAACATTGCCTTTGAGATTGGCAACGTGTACTTCAAGATCACCTTCGCTTTTAAAGGGCAACTCCGGCGATTTTTCAATGTCCACAGATCTTAATGAAATTTTTAATATCTATTCTCCTCGGCACTGTAATAATATATGCCAAACCAGGTGGTTGCAAGTCATTTACTTTTCCTGGAAACGAATTTTAAAAATTTTTAGCGGATTCTCCTGCGGGCCACCCTGTGTTTTTGACGTCATCACCTTCAACGCTGCTAGAGTGTACTAGAAAAGCTTCTAGTACACTCTAACGCTGCCTACCCGAGCCTGCGGGACATCAAAAGCAAAACGGCGGTACTTCAGCCTTCAAATCGTCGCTGTCAAGTTCAGAAAAGCTGGCATAACTCAATACATCGTCGGATGACCTCGCCACTGTCATTTTTCTCCATATTTCTGACGGCGGGAAGGTTGTGACGTCATCACATACGCTGCAAGAAGCGTCTACCCGTTTCGGTTTCGGTTTGAACACGCCTTTCGGTCGGTTATTTAAAATTATTGGTGCGTTTCTGAGCAAATTGAACCACACTGGCTGCTACAGGACTATGAGTACTATTCGATAACATTGATATCAGAACATGGTGGAAAAACCGCCGGAGTTGCCCTTTAAACCAAAAGTGCTAATGTAGCGTTAATGTGCATAACAAGCATTACAGTTTTGAGTTACCACATACGAACAAGTTAACGAATAATTTTATGAGTACACTAACAAGTTTTGCAGAATTAGCGTTCGCGATGTAAAAGATAACACCGCCTTCGAGATTTACAATGTGTACTCCGAGATCACCGTCGCTAAAGTTGACTAAATAAAAAGTTCTAATGAAGTAGTAATATGCGTAACAATTATTGCTATTCTCAGTCGCACATAAAAGAAAGGTAACGGTTTTATAAGCACCTTAAAATTTTGGCACCGTAATTACAGTAATAATTATCGCTCGCGACGTTAGCGCCAGCAAACGAAAGCGGGCGACGCGCGAACCACGCATTAGCATGGTTCCTGCGGACGGTTTGCCCGCTCCCGATCTGCAACATCATCGGCACTCGGAAATGTCGTCGAGCCGCTCGTTCCTCCGCCGTGCGATCTGTGCCGTTTAGCGTAGTGCGCCCCACAAAAAAGTTCTGGGAACGACAGTGCGCACACAGCCGAGACAGCCATGAGCGCCGGAGACGGAGAGAACGCTTCGCACATCGAAGCCGAAACAAGTTTCGAAGTGCAGCTCTACATTTACGACCTCTCCAAAGGACTTGCCAAGACGCTTTCGCCCATGCTCATAGGTGACATTTCGCCGCCTCGTTTCCTTCGTACCTTGCTGACACCTTTGCTTTGCATTCCTTGGGATTTTTGGCCGGCGATGACCTTGAAAATGTATGCGAGCGGCGGTGCAGTATATAGTTGGCCGGCGATGTTTATAACATCGCGTCGAGGGAAAAAAAAGTGCACTGCAACCCTGGGCATGAAACCGGAGGGGGCGTGCGTTTATAAATAGCCATTTTCAGCCCGGTACAGAGCTGCGATGGCATTCGGCGGGTATCAAGTTATGTAAGAATGCTAGGTGTGAGTGTCGCTTTGTTTTGTTGAGCTACGCTGAAACGTGAGAGCATTTTTTCGCTTGTCTATTTAGTGCAGTAGACGTGCGTGCTTACCGCGAGCTAGCGATCACGTTTTAACTGTCCGTGTTGGATCTATGCACAGCAAACATCGATTACAATGTCAGTCACGTGTATTTCGTGCAGGAAAGCAGCTTCCCGGAATATGGCATACCAGTATCGTCGCCTATGGGAGGGAGTATTTCTTTGGTTCGATGGGCATCGAAAGTTGTGGAGTGGTAAGTTGTCTTTCAGATTTGTTGCGGCTTGTTCATGAATATTGCTTAGAGTCGATTCTGCCTGTCATCGCGTTGCCTTTGTGAGCGAAGCGCACTCGGCTCACATGGAAGCTTTGTCTCTCTCTTTTTTTTTTTTTTTCTGTCAAATTCCTCAAGGGGTTGAGTGTTTCCTCAGTGATGGCGGTACTGCATTGGTATTTGGTGATTGTAAATTAAGGCACCAAACAGTAAACATTGCAGCAGGAACTTCACAGCTTTTTTTTTTTTTTCAAGCTCATTGCACTTGCCTGCACTTTGTGAACTGTTTCAACCAGATTGTTCGCATCCTCTAGGGATCTTTGTGAAGTTCAGTGGCTCACTGACATTTGTGCCTCCATGTGTCTCATAGCTCTGAAGACACTCCAAGCTGCTTATTAAATAAGTAAGCCCTGTGTAGGTACATCAGAGCTGCTTTTCAAGGCAAAGTGCAAATTTGCCTTCATGTAGCCATATTAGAAAATCTGGGTTTGCACATGAAGCATGAATGTCAAGAGCATAAGAACGAGTGCCGTTCCTTGTGCTCATGATGTTCATGTTTGTGTTGTGACTGATTTGTCCAACAACATGCCATTCTGAGCTTGTTGCAGTGCTTAGCCCTTGATGTCCCTTTGTTGTTGCGCATGCATTTGCCACCAGGGGGAGACCATCCTGAAGGAACCAGACCAGATCTTGAGCCTGGGTCGCACCGAGCTCCCATACAGCTTGTTCCTGGAGTACATCTTTGCCCTGGGTGAATCCAGCTACAAGTATGCACTACCATTCTCTGTAATTCATTTCAATACACTTGTGGTTGACACTACATAACTTCCGTCAGGCCCTATATGTGGACCTCAAATACCATCTCAATACAGTATTATAAGATACATTTGAATATGGTCTGAATGTTAACAACATTGCATACAGGAGACACTCTGTTACTAAAGGCTACATTTGTTTTGGTTCCCAAGTAAATTCTTCACCATTAGAAGATACACAACCCAGACATGTTCACAGCTTACAGGTCGTGCAACCCTTGCACAAGTAAATTGTGCATGTGTCTTTGAGGAAGAGGAAGAGAAGGACATTACAGGGCAGAAACCATTTGTACTTGAAGATGATTAACGTCAAAGAAATGTTCCAAGGGTAGTGTGAACAACAGGGAGGGTTGTAAAATGAAGTGTTTTACATGCAGAAGTTGGGAAGGATACTAACACAATCTGCAGTCACTAGAAAACAAACTACATGCTGTGAATGAATTTCTATAAGCTGTTCTGAGCAATTTCCTGTTGGTGCATTTAAACACACTTCAGTGATGATGTATAATAGTGTGATACAGTCAGACTTCTCAGTGTTCTTAGAAATTTTGTTGCACGAGACTTTGGTTACAAGACATATGCTCCTTGAGTCCCTTGAGTCTCTTGTACCAAGGTTTTACTGTATGTGCCTAATATTCTTATCGAAGTTATATGTAGTTGCAGATAAACGTAAGGAAGTGAAAATGAAAAAAGAAAGACTGCCACCTGTGGAAGCTGAACCCACGACCTTAGGTTTTCCATGTGTTACACTACCACTTCTGCCTACTCGTACGCTTTGGCAATCATCTGTGTGTGCAAGATTTAAGCCTGGAAGTCCCAATCAGGTGCCAGAACTCGTAGCTGCATATTATGCCAAAGCCATGCACTCACATTCGTATTTGTATGAACAAGGGTAAAGCTGGCACTAATTTTGACTAGCTGCTGGAAATTTCAGCCTGTGCTCAACAAAAATTCAAGGCAGGACAGAAATTGCGATGCACAGGAAAGTGATCATTGTGTTTACAAACATCACTGCCAAACCAGAACACTGACGTCTGCATGGAAAGTACGAATGCTGTGAGGAGGGCATGTCTTTCAGCAAGTGCTAGAGAGGAACTGCAACACTCTTTGGACATAGCAGCCACGAAATGGTGCCAATCGGTAGTCAAGACTCATGTGAGCCAAATGTTATTTTGGTCCATGCAGCAGAGAGCTTACAGCAGCTATGTCGAAAACAGCCACATATTTCCAATTTGTGCCTGTGTTCCTTTTGAAGTTATACGTAGCATTTTTCATGAACAGCGCGGCAGCTCGCAATCTCAAAGACCACGGGTGCTGTCTTTTCTGTCTGAAGCAGAAGTAGATGCCAATACGATCAAGGAAATAATGAAAATAAATGAAATATGGATGCTTGTGTCCATAAATATGTCACAGTGCAGCTTTTAGGCAGTGCATTATCAGCTTTGCTACACCCCCTCCGCGTAGCTTTCAGTATCTTGGCAATGAAAGAAAAGAAGTTTATTACGAATACTGCACCTAGGTAACAGGTAAATCTTAGGCAGACAAAAGTGATTTTTACACATTTCTGTGAAACATGTCAATCAGAAGCGATCAGAACTTTTTTTGAAACCTTTGTAAAAGCCAAGGGAAAATCATGTAAGCTGTAAATTCGTATCAAAATTTTCATCTTTAGTTGCTTTAGCCAGATGCGGTGACTGAACCATAATGGTTACTTTCTCAAGAGTGGAGTTATGCATTTGTAAAGCTAGTGTTTTAAATTTTTTTAGAAGCAAAAAGCCAAGTTTTCCACACTTTCATTAACATTTCAGGTTCTAACCGAAATTACGCTTCCCACGGTAACTGGGACTTGTATATATCAATTCAAACAAACTTTTAATTGGTCAGATGGTTGTCTCCTTGAAAGAATTTCTGCATTTTACATGCTCAGTCGTACCTTGACATGAGAAGCACTGATGTAAGCAAGTAAAATTATCTTTCCACTATACGTACAGTTTAAAGGGGCACCCAACTGAAGCAGTAAAGTGGTTTATGCTTATGAATTGACACTTTGCAAAATTCTTTAAGTTGGCTTTCCTGCATCGATGTTTCCCAGCCAAACTCCCTCGTCCACCGATTGCTTTCCTAAGCTTTGACACCTGCACATTCATCTATTTCAGCACCTATTCCTGCCTTTCTTTTGCTTCTGCCGCTCTTTTGTACGTCGAACTCGCCGAGACGGCGCACTCCCCAGAAATTCTTTAAAAAGGTTTTGTGGTGCACGGGTGTGAACGTGCCTAGAGCAGGAAACCAATCTGTGGGCGAGAGTTTTCGGTTGGAAAACATCCTCGGTGGAAAAAGCCAGCTTACAGATTTTTACACATGAGCCATCATTACACATGACATGGTTTAATTTTAAATAGCGTGCTGAAACGTAGAGTACATGGTGTCACAAACAGCAGTTTTCTTTTTTTCGTACTTTGGTAACATTACAGTAAGAACAACAGAATGGATACCAAGAGAAGGAAAATGTAACAGAGGCAGGCAAAAGGTTAGATAGAGCGATGAAATTAAAAAGTTTGCGGGCATAAAGTGGAACCAACTCGCTCAGGATCGGGTGCATTGGAAATCGTTCGGAGAGGCCTTCATCCTGCAGTGGACTTAACAATGGGCAGATGATGATGATGGTGACCTTAGTGAACGTTTGTGAAGACTCTGCGGCTTGCCGAAAACACGGCTTGCACTATTTACAAATCACATGCTAGTGGTTAAATAGGCCTTAGCAGAGCATCAAAATCTATCACATTATGTGTATTAGTGCGGAAACTGAGAGTGACGTGCTGGCACGTGTACTTTCTTCGTGTGGATTTTCTAGCTTAGCAAGTGCATTCTTCTCACAAGAGTGGAACTTTTCGGTGCAGTAAACTGTCGTTATTTCGGGATTGAGGGGACCCCAGAATTTTGTTTAAATTAGCAGATGTGAGCAGAAATATGGTTTGGTGCAATGTACATACCAGGAAAAACAGATTCCCAGTTATCATGGGCACTGTTGCCACTACAGGGATTATCTTTATTTTTTCTGCTAGTGGTTTTGAATGCTTTGACAAGTGCTGACAGGCTATTGGCTTTTTCTCTGGCCATTAAAAAATCTACGAAATATAGATGCTCGGCTAGTAGAAGGGACCAAAGCAGCTGATATTAGGATAAGCAAAAAAATATGGACTGACAGAATGAACTTAATGGTGCGGTTTGATCTAAGCCTGTTTTAAACAACATTGGAAACATAGTAGGCCAACCAAAATTTTAAATCTGCTTGAATTAAGTGAAAGTTTGAATGATCAGAGTTTGAATTGTTGAGTCTGCTCTAAAAAGAGTGATGATGGATTAAAAAATAACTTGCCACTGTGGAGACTGAAACAAATACATGCTATACCGTAAAATACCGATCAAACGCCCCCACCCGTGTAAGCGCCCCCCTCATATACCGTGAAGATTTCCTACTTTTGATCTCTACCGAGCAAGCGCCCCCCCCCTCCCCCCCCATCAACCCGTGACTCTCTGCAGACTCACCCCGAACTGCCGAAACCGAAACCGCGCCAATGGCTAGCTTTTGCCTAATCCAAAATCCAATCCAAAAATTGGTCATGTGATCACATTCGCTGGCATTGGCAGCATTGAAACGACGCCTGCCATTTTGCTATTGTCGTTTGTAGGTTCCGAACGTGACAGCGGCGACTTCGGACATGCATTCCTATACAGTTAAAAAAAAATTGAAGTCGTACAATGGCATCGCCAGGCCGGAAGGAATGTGCACGCGACAGCTCGCCACTTCAGTATTGACAGAAAGAGGGTCCGCGAGTGGGACAAGAAGTTCGAGAGCTTACTGCAACAAAACTTTGGCACGGCCAAGCTTCGGCGTAAGTTGAGCAACGGAGCGCCAGTGTTCAGTGAGGAAGTAGACGACGCTCTTTTTGAGTTCCTCGAGCGGGAAAGGAGCGCTGGACGTGCTGTGAGTAACAGACTTCTCTCAGAAGAAGCTGTCAAAATAGCTCACAGCTTGCAGCTAGGAAATTTTGCTGCGTCGAGCCAGTATATTAAGAGGTGGAAGCAGCGGTTTGGCGTGACAATGCGCCAATCCACAAACGAGAGCCAGAAGACGCCTGACAATTTCTCGGATTCAGCAAAGGCATTTCGCTCTGCTGTGAATAGCCTGCGAGCACGCCACGACTACACACCATACAACATTTGTAATATGGACCAGACAATGGTCCGAATGGACTCCCCGGCGAGCAGGACTAACAACGTGGCTGGGGAGAGCACCGTGCGCATTGCCAATACTGGCTGCGCCCGCAGGGGCTTCACGGTTGCATTGGCAGCATGTGCAAGCGGCAACAAACTACCAGCTTTTATCGTTCTGAAGGAACCAAGTGGAAGGATACCAACCAAAGCGTTCATGAGCCTTCGTATACCAGGTGAGTGACGATGTTTGTGCATTGGGATTTTTTTCTTTTTGTTTGTTTTCACGGGGGAAAGTAACAATTTAGAAAATGTGCTCGATTACTACAGAGACCTCAGTTGACTGGACTTTGTTTTTTTTTTTGTAGCCAATGTTCGCGTCACGGCATCGAAAAATGGTTGGATGACGTCGGATAAACTGCAGGAGTGGCTGGCAAGGGTGTGGGGGCCGAACAACGATGATGTGCGGCGGCTACTTGTGCTGGATCAGGCACCTATCCACAAGACTCAGGCAGCAAAAGATGCAATAGCTGAACGCGACACAGACGTTGTGTATGTGCCTGCGGGCTGCACAAGCCTGCTGCAGCCAGCCGACGTCTTTTGGAACAGGCCATTCAAGGCGAACCTTCGGCGTTCTTGGGAGATGTTCATGAGGAAAGCAGAAAGAACACCGAAAGGCAATCTGCGAAAGCCATCGCGGCAGGACGCCCTCAACTTTGTGTCTGAGGCTTGGGCCGCTGTCACTGTGGAGACAGTCGTGCGCTCGTTCAAGGGGTGCGGAATTTCCAACGCACTCGACGGCTCCGAGGATGGCGAGCTGCATGACTGCCTGTCCGACATCGGCGCCGTGGCACCCGAGCATCCCGAGGACTTGCGAAACGAATGCCTAGACTTAGTTTTCGGCTCTGACTCCGAAGAATCATTCGATGGTTTTGAGAGTGATTAAAATAGAACGAATGCCGCTGAATACCGGTAAAGCTTTTTGGTTTCAATGCGTTGCATTTCCTTCCTGCGGGGGGGGGGGGGGGGGGGTTCGGCCGCCATCCTCAATTTCAGGGCAGTTCCGAGCAAGCGCCCCCTCCCTAACATTACCAGATTATCCCCGCGTTGAGGGGGGGCGCTTGATCGGTATTTTACGGTAGACTAATAAACACTCACTACTCTCACTCACCACATTCACTCACCACGCATAAACTAGTATGCATGTTTCCATTGCCATGGATGGCCCCGTTTGTGGTGTGACAGCTTCTAGCTGTCTCTCACGCGCAGGAAGCCAGATATTCGAGATGTCCTTGTCCTCCTTGCTTTGTTACCGGCTTCATTGAAGGTTGATTCTGCCCTTTGAGAAAACTAGAACCACTGCAGTACCACCGACAGGAAATTTTTCTTTTTTCTGACTTTTACATTTCTATGAGTGGCTATGTCTGATATAATAGTGAAATGAAACTTCGAAAGCCTTGATGCAGTGTGTAATTATTGCTCGCACAGTTAACTGGGGCCAGGTTTAGTATCGCTTCGAAATTCATCCTCAAAATTGCAAGAAGTCAGTGGGGCACAATGGAGGTCACAGCTGACTAAACATGGGATCCACACATGCTAAAGGTTTGCTGATGTTGAAGTGTCTGCATGTTGGAATGCAGTTTGTTGATGTGCGCCACTGCACTGTGCATTGATGCGCCTTTATCACACTGTGTTCAAATTCAAGCAGCAGCCACGGGGACACCTGCGCTTGAGCAGCCCGATGAGCTAGTAAGGAAAAAAAAGGAGCCTCTGGCACTGTGCCCCATATAAACATTTATATCTGTGGTGTGAACTATAGACCCTTTTCATAAACTGCAAGCTAGCTTTCCTGCAATGCAGCTTGCCCTACTAATGGCGGCATTGGCAATCCGGCAAACAACGTGTGCAAGCGCAATTTGCTTGCGATAGGGCATGTAAAATGTTGACGCAGCCCTTCTGATACAAACATCCCCAAAAAACGGGTCGCAGCATATGCAACTTAAATTTTGACAGCATTTAAATAAAGGCAGCTGTCGCCATTAGTAGGGCAAGTTGCATTGCAGGGAAGCTGGCTTTACAGTTTATGAAAAGGGTCTATAGTCGTAGTACTGGCAAAACATGTCCGAGAGCCTGAACAGTCGCTCGACATGTAATGCTGTCGGTTGTGTAGTAGTCTATGCCTTAAACTATGTGAACACCAAATCAAATCAGTGTGTTTATTCAACGAATTAATACAAAAATGTTTGCAAAGAATATTTGGACTGTTAGCCTCTGTGTGGCTAGTTACGAGTCTAATTTCAGGGGTCGTGCTTAAAGATCTCTCTCTCTCTCTCATGTCCCAAGGCTCTGCTATCTTCACACAGAGCACTGCCACCTACTTCAGAACCTTATTATATGAGGCTCATGACAATGTTCACCACTAATACTGCCGAAGGCAACCACATATACCACACAACAGAAGGACACAAACATCTCAACATTGGAAATCTTGGTTGCCGTGGGCTTTCTTTTTAAGAAAGTTTTGAGACTGTGTCCACTGGCCTGTCATTGTTGCATCAAATTCTGCAGCTTGTGAATTAAAGCACCCTTAAATAAACAGCAAGTGGCTAGTAACACTTAAAGGAGTACTGAAATGATTTTACGGCAGCACAAACTGGACATTATTTTTGTTTTTTAGCCATGCATTGTTAACACTCTCCATGCAATGAAGCCAGGAAACACGTGCAAAGTATTTTAGTTTGTTTTCAAAGTTTTTGTCACCCAGCATCTACAAGCAAGCCCCAGCGCAATCGACAATACGATGACGTATGAACACAGTCTCTTGAAAATCGCCGATATCGCTGTCAGAGTCACTGGACGGCCATGAAATCATCATTGTCTGTGTGCTCGATGTGCAATTGACTAGAGCCGACAAAGTTGCCGCAAAGCCACCACGAATTGCTGTCCCCACGTGACTTAGACGTACGTCGGACGTCACTAGGAAACCGCCCTCTCAAAATTGAAACTGAAAGTGGGCTTTCAAGGGAGTCGTATTAAAAATATATTCATTACGTTGCGAGGCACCCTGATATTTTTTTTAGGCTTCTCCAAGCCAGTGCTTTTATTTACAGCAACAATACGAGAATGTCAAATATTCGTGTCAGTACTCCTTTCACGTACACCACTGCTGGTCTGTTAGAGTTTCAAGTTTGATGTGCAGCCTTAGAGCAGAGAAGTCCAGTAGAGTACAGGGTACAGCTAAGTGGCTTCATGAAATTCATCTGGCAGTAAAGAGCCCATCTTGTAGGTGACTTAGGTGAGCTGGTGGCCCCGCCATGGTGGTTTAGCGGTTATGGCACTTGGCTGCTGATCCGAGGGTCGTGGGATCAAATCCCGGCTGTGGCGGCCGCATTTTGATGGAGGCGAAATGTTAGGGCCCGTGTGCTGTACGATGTCAGTGCACGTCAAAGAACCCCAGGTGGTCAAAATTTCCAGAGGCCTCTACTACAGTGACTCTCATACTCATATCATGGTCTTGGGTTGTAAAACGCCAGAAATCAATTAAGTGAGCTAATGATGATTATAAAGTTGCTCACAAGTCAGTACTATACATCCCGCCCTCCCCTTTGCCTCATTTTTGTGTGCCCATGGCTTTTTGCACGGCTCTCATGGGAGCGCACAGTAACACTTACTGATATCTTGATCTTGGTTTGTATTTTTCTTTGTAGGCCGCACACTTACGATCTGTTTCGTCACAACTGCAACAACTTCACGCAAGAGGTGGCTGTGTTCCTCACAGGCAAGTCCATCCCTCAGGAAATTCTGGACCTGCCTGATGAGTTTCTGAGCACGTGAGTTGTCTACCCTCAGCGCACTCTCTGAAACAGTAAAAGCCTGTTGTCTGGATTTAGTTAAATTTAACAAGGTAAAAAATTTCATGCGCATCAGAATCGAGTACAAAACCACATCTACGTTAGCGGCATTGACAAAAGCGTCCCGTCAGAGGCATCGCCTGCACCGCCAGAAGCATGTTTTGTGTCGAGTTTGCATTGGTGTGTTTCGTGCATGACTATTACCTGTGAGCATCATATCTGTTCCAAATTAATTGAAAATTGTGATGCACCACTTTTAGTTTACACCCTAATTAAGTAACAAAGGGAGGAGATCTTCACCTGCTTGTCGATGAGGAAAGGTTTCTACAGGCTGAAAATGGAAAAATACATGGACCTCAAGCATCAGCTTGCATGCTTTCTTAATAAGCAACTTTGTGTAGACAGAGCGTGTCATGGTAAGGGCGTTTCAATAACTCTGGTAACAATACATTCTGGTACATCTTTATTTTGATCTCATGAAGGTGAGGTGCATGCTATATTTGAGGACACATTAGATTCAAGTAAATACAGTAATTCAGACCTCCAACATATAGAATTTTTCTACAATTCAAACTAAATGTTGAAGTTCAGCCAAGCGCCATAGAGCTTCGTGTATTAAAAGCTCATAAGTGCACATGCAAATGGGACGTATCATCAATAACTCAAACTACACGTCTCCATGGCTAGCAATTTTCATGCTAAGTGACTTGTTAGTCACCAGCATTGTCATTGGTCGACAACTGTGAATTAGCACCTTCAAATCTCAAAGGCTATGTTTTGCAGTTGAGAACACGTCATGGCTGCCTCGTACCTATGCGTTCATTTTTCAAACTGCTTGGGTGCATTGGCATCGCCATCAATAGCCCTTTGCGATAGCAGCATGTGCACATTGATGTGTTTATGTTATGTGTTTGGAAACGCTCCAGTTTTCTCTTATGTCTAAAGGCTCAGCAGTCGAGCATTTGTAGAAGTGGCATAGGGGTATGATTGGTAAAACCTGTGAAGCAGCCTAATTTTCTCCAAGCCTGCACCAAGACATCATTTTAGCATCTTATACGGAAATAAAGACTGCAAACACTCGAAAAGTGTTCTGGAATGTGATCACCTCACAGGATCGCAGTGCAGCTTGTTATTGTGTTACCATTGCGCATCGCAGTCTCACAGAAAGCTCTTCATAAGAGTTTGGTGCACTCCGCTGCAAACACTTGTGGAATATTCAGTTATGTACGAACGGCCTGTGGCACACATTAACACGCAAGCTTACGTGAAAGCTTAACGTTCACACTGTCACCATTAAATTGGAACAATCACTGCGTGAATAAAAATGCAGTTTTATTCATTGCATGCAAGTGATTAATGATTGTAGGCACTTTGGAATGAGCTCCCATGATGAGTAGCTAAGAGCAGCTGTAGTGAGATGTGCAGCCGCCAACTTCTTCAACTGGAGTGCGGGAGCGGCGACCGTTTTGTCCGTCAGCGCCACGTGGCGGAGCCAACTTTCAAAAGGGTCAAGGCTATGCGCCCGCCGACGCCGCGCACTCTGCTTCAACTGTCGTCTGCTAAGTTGCTCTTTTTTTACGGAAGGCACGCCCTTATCAGCTTGATATCGACCCCGTTTTTGGAACACCAGATACGAGCAAAACAATTCGCCTGGTCATGTTGTCTGTTCGTCTCAGTCAAGGTGATAAAGGCGTGCCTACCGCAAAAAGGAACAGCGTAGCAGACGACGGTCGAAGCCTAGCGTGCGGTGTTGGCGAGCGCATAGCCTCGCGCACTCCAGTTGAAGAAGTTGGCGGCTGTACATTCTTCAAGTGCGTGGCGATGTTTTCAAGTGCAGTCTTGCACTGCAATGGTCAGTCACTGTCCCTCACTACAATAGTCTGTCACATTAAGTAGGGGCTACCTCGCCATTCACTAAATGAATGGCGAGGTACTGAATTGTGCCTGCATCGCTGAACTAGAGCTGCGCAATGTCTGAACTTCTCGAGTGGTGCCTTGAACCAGTTGAGAGTGGTGCATCCAAATCAAACTAGGTTCTGCAGTGCCTTCGTGGCTATTATGTTGAACAGCATGCTTCTCTTTGAAGAATGTATTTATGGGAGCCGCTTCGTTTGACCACTGGTACTAATACCAGCTTATTGCTTCGATCTTCTTTGGCGGCAGCAGTTAAAGATTGTAATGTTGAAATTGCGAATAAGTATGCTTTTTATACACACAGTTTTCTGTAGACATCAAGTTATGATGTAAAATATTGAGTTTAACTGTATTTTTGAAAGAATATTGTGGACATATGGCAAATGAGTTCACCAGAAACCCGCAAGGTGGAGCAACATTTATGAAAGGGAAAATTAGCATCCATCCGTTTTGTAGCACAAGGCTACAGGGAAATCCGTACGGATATCTCAGCAATGACAGCTTCGTAGTTGCCGAAAAATTCATCAGAGCGGATCCCTAGATACCCCAGACCAGGACGAATTTTTCAGCAACTTAGGAAGCTTTCATTTCTGAGAAATCTGTATGGATTTCCTTGTAGCCTAGTGCTACAAAACGGGTGGATGCTAATTTTCCCTTTCGCAAATATTGTGGACAGCAGGAAAAGTGTTCTGGCTAAATTGGATGTTGAGGTTATGCCGCTGTAAGGGAGATATTGTACCTCAAGAATGGTAGAAATGAGCAAAATCTTTTGTCCCATGAATAGGGAATTAGGAAATAAAGAGGCTTACTAAAACAGTTGAACCTTCAAACTGAGGATGACGCAGTGAGCACAAGAAGAGTGCAGAGCATATCAGGAAACAAACGTGTGTTAATGACATCCTAGTAGAAATAGCGAAGGAATGCACGTCGGCCGGGCGTTTAAATGAAAAGGCAAGATAATCATTGGCCATTAAGGGTAACAGAGTGGATCTCTAGAGAAGGCAAGCATGGCAGATGAGATCAAGGAGTTTTCAGGGTCTAACACGGCCTCAATTAGCACATTACCTGGTTCGTTGGAGAAGTATGGGAGGGACCTTTGCCCTGCAGTGGGCATACACATGATGATGATGAAATAACGAATAATGTTTTCAGTCTAATGAAAAGTGTTTAGAAAGAGTCACACTGGTTGAGAGTCACAACCATGATAAAACTTAGTGGAACATAAAGGGGTCGTGAAATGAATACAAAGATGCCTGTTTGTAATTTTCACTGCTTCAATATGCATTCGACAAGGCAATTCCAAAATATTTTGCCGAGATATTCAGTGCACATTTAATAACGCCTGTTTGAAACCCCAGCGTTCTTGCGCTCCCGAAACGACTATGCGACACTACAGGCCGGCACGGTAGTACTCCGTAACGCTCCGGCAAGATATTCTTGAGTGTAAAGGTATTGGCCTCGAGGACATACTGTCGCGCCACCTACACTCTGACGTCACTCATAGGATGCCGGGTTTGTCGTCTGCTACAACTCCACATTTCCTGCGTGTATGCCACCGCGGGTCCTTTTGTTGTGGGCAGCGCGAGCGCTTCCGCCCTGCCTGATGACCGTCCTCCAAAAAAGCATTTTAGTGACCCGATAATGGAGGCAAGTGTACGACGATTCCGTGCCCCTGGTGACAATACCAGGTAAGGAGTTGCTACTGTCAGGAGCCATAGAACGCCATATGAGACTACGCAATTGCTAGACACGCTGATGATCCATTATGGAATATTTTTGACGTCACATTTCACATGTCCTGTGTTGAACGAGTGCAAGTGATCGTGAAACAGCGAATAAAATGCGCCACCGAATCAGGATATGGCAGAATACCACCGCGCAAGCGGCCCGCTCGCACTGTCGACAGCATATGGGAATGATCGGCACACTGGCGCGTTATCAAGCATGCTTAGGAGCGCAGGCTTACCAATCGCAGCCATTTTCTTTACGGTAGATAGGTTTACTTTTTGCATCAGCTTGTCGTATAGCCAAATAAGCTAGGATATCTACGGCTAATTAGGCTAAGAATGATTAGGACTAGCCTCATTAAGGTAATACTAATGATGCCAAGTCTACTAAAGCTAATGCTGCTCAAACTAGCACAATTAAGCTAAAGCTAATAATACCGGTCTTATGAAACTAAGCAAAGCCTAATTAACCCAATATTAATTAAGATATATTTATATAAGGTAATTCTAATTAACCCAAGCCTAGTAAACTTAAGGCAAATGAAACATATTATTTAAGCAAAGCCTAATCAAGTTATTACTAATTACACAAGCCTATTTCAAATAAAACTAAGCCGGGCCTAGTTTGGCTGACTCATTCAGTCATGCCTAATTAGACCAAGACTGAGGCTAACACTAATTAAGATAATTAAGCGAATGCAATGAATGCCACATTAATTAAGTTAGGACTGATTGAGGCAAGCCTGACTCCGCTACGGCTAAATTGGTTGCGAAGTGAGACCTAGCAAGGCCATGTAAGAACCATGTGCAACTTTAAATCGACGAGCTGCGGTGTGTTGAGCCACGCGCGTCTCAACGCAAAGCTGGCCTATTATTTTCTTCTTTTGTTCGCTTACAGTTAGCCTGTCATTCTCCAGCATCAAGCACTTATTGACAAACAGTCCGAGAATTAGCGGCTGCTTTCCCAAGGAAGTTTTGTTTACGTGCCAAGCAGGTCAATTAGTTTGGTGTAAAACAAAGCGACAATTAACATGAGGAGGCTAATTTGGCAGCACTTCTAAAAGCTTCAACTATCACCAGCAAGGATTAGTACGGCCAGAATTTAATGAACAATGAGAATGGCATGTTAATTTGTTGAAAAGCGAATGTATATGGAAAGATTACGTTCTTCATATAACCACATAACTTTTCAGACGTAGGAATAAGAAAATCACGAATGAAAGCAGGTACATCATGAAATTTTAGGCTTTAGACAATATTTTTTTATGCTACCACATGGCGAAAGATGGTCGAATACTGCTCTGCATACCGATAATGAACTTGACGTTCCCAGAAGCGAACGTTCCATGCTGATCATTAAGACGACAAAAGATTTAGAATGCGCGATTTGACCTGCACGTCACGTTTTACAATAGAGCTACGCAGCGCAATGAGCAAGGTAGGAAGGGGCATCCTACCTATGACGTCAAAACGATCGCAGCGCCGACCACAGCAGTGGTGGGCCTCGCGGCCAATAGTGAACTTGTGTTTGCTCTAAAAGAATTGATTTACTTGAAAGCTAGAAAGAAAGGAAATATTTAGAAACCATGCGGTGCCGCCATAAAGCAAGGCTGCAGCAAGGTTTGTTTTTCCATGGCCTCCGAGGGGGCGCCAATCTCGGAGGCCTGGTGGCTACGAACATGATGTCAACTGCAGAGTTGAGGGAAGCATGCGCAATGAAACCGAAACCGTGTTTTTTATCGCTCTAAATCAACCTACATGATGCAACGGAACAATGCATATTGTTGATTGGAGGGCATGATCCTGAATACGCACTGAGTACAAAATCTTCCGAAGACGTTTCACGACCCCTTTAAAGCTTTTCCACATGACCTCAGAAAAATACTTGAATGTTGACCACTACCAGGTATGCTCAGTTGAGCGTGCACCTAGAACCACTATAAAACATCATTCACACATGCGGTACTGACAAAAAGTAATACTGAACTGCTGTTTACCCAACATAGCTTTGCCGCTTGACCTCAAGAGTGGCTAGGAGCTGTTCCCTTTCTTGAATTAAAGCTTTAATTCATCCATGCCTTTTGGTTTTGAAAAACTGTGATGAAAGTGCAGGTAACGGGTACAAGAAAACAAACTGATTGTGCCAGATTGATTGCATCCTTGATACCTGTACAAGCCGCCACTGCTGGTAGGATGAATCGGAGATAAACCAGGTTAAGCAGAAAAATCACAAGAGGAGAAAAATAACACAATGGTAGTACCAGTTCATGCTAGTGTTCAGCACAGTGCGTGAATTCCTGTTGTTCTTGGAAAATGTGCAGAGGAGAAGAAAACCTGCTCTTTCTCCTTTCTCCTTTTTTTTTTCATATAAATATTCTTTCGTATCTGTGTTGAAGACCATCGTGGATATGAGACCTTTGTTGCATGAAACACCCTTATTTTGAAAAAGGCACTTTGCTTATTTTTTTCTTCGTGGCATAAAACTCACTTCACGTTCAGCGCCCTGTTATATTGATGGGTAAAAGTGCTGATTATTATGAAGCACGCCCCATGGTAGAGGGCTCTGGAGTTAATTTTTTGACCACCTTGGGTTCATCAACGTGTGCATAAATCTATATACATGGGTGCTTTTTGCACTTCACCCCCATCAAAGTGCGGCCACCGTAGCTGAAATTCAATCCCGCGATCTCGAGCTTCGCAAGCCAACACCTTGGCGCTCAGCCACCATGGTGGGTGATGTTCAGTGCAGTGTTTTACCTGCTTGAATGTTACCTGTGGCACAATAAAAGGGTACAGTACTGTTTGGAGAAGTACACTTGCAGTACCGTAGCAGTCACTGCTTGGAAAGCGGCAGTGAACGTCTTCAATATATGCATAGTGCTGGTGGTGTACCTCAGATTGAGTTTACGAAGTGATTGATTGATTTATGGGGTTTTACCTCCCAAAGCCACGATATGATTATGAAAGACTCTGTGGTCAAGGGCTCTGGAAATTTTGGCCACCTGGGGTTCTTTAACGTGCACTGACATCGCACAGCACACGGGCCTCAACATTTCACCTTCAGCGAAATGCAACTGCCACGGCGGGGATTCGATCCTGTGACCTTCGGATCAGCAGCCGAGAGACCGCCGTGGCGGGGGATGTTACAGCTGTTCTACATGAAAATCGTTCTGCAATATATCTGCATTCAATGTATACAAGTTCACTTGTGCCACTAAGACACTGTAACAGTGTTTGTAACTGCATGTTTTCTGCATTCCTGATGAATGGGTGCAGCTTTATTTAGTTAAATATAATAAATACAATTTTGGTGTGGTGTGTATGACTGCAAATACGCATTTCTCTGGGAACTGAGGAGTTTAATGGGGTGGGACCTTGCAGCGGTTTTCCGGATAATCCTTGAATTGCCTCTCTGTGAGAGCGTACTGCCCCAGAAATCGCTTGCCACAAAATTCTGCTAATCCATAGAATATGTGTAACGGTAGTTATCACGCTGTTCGAGCTTTTTCTCTGTTCTTCTATTCTGACAAGCGCACTGGAAGCTACACAGAGAGGAGATGAAAAAGGCATTAGAAAGTATGTCAGTGCATGTCGTAACCTTGAACATATTCCGTTCTTTTCTTTCTTGGAATGTGTTTGTACACTTTCATTGTAATACCAGTGTGTCATCAGGGCTGGGCAGATACACTCTTTCTGGAATACTCTGTATTCCGGAATGCAGATATTGAAATACGTGATGGAAGCCTAAAACACAGATACTGAGATACATTTGCTTTTGACATGATAGGGGATATTTCAGAGATAGTACTTTTACAAAAAAGACATACAAGTATTCCGTAATACAGATACTAGAATACACCTAATTTATTTCGGGGGTGATGATGCTCCGCAAAGACTTGTGCGGCGTAATATATTATGAATGATGTGGCAGCGTGTTGAAACTCACTAGTCAAGCATATCGCCCGAATCACTAACAGATATGAGTGAAAAAGTGTACATTTGTTTTTCACACAATGTCTGTGTTGCTTAAAAAGATGTTGCGTTAACTCCTCATTGGCAACAGCAGGTTCTCAATGTTCTAGACAGCGTCGGTCTGGTCACAGCACGGGGCTCACAAACAAGAAAGGTCACTCTACCGCTGCAGATGGGCATTGAGTCTTTTTCCTTTCACTTTACAAGTGTGTTTTGTTTCTCCTACTGCTTAGTTTTTAGTTTTATACCTTATTTATCGTATTTTTTCTGTAACTCCCCCCTACTCAATGCTCCTCTGGAGTCTGTAGGGTAATATAAATAAATAAATAAATAAATACTTCTTTAATGACAGGAATAACAGCTTGTCAATACCTTTTCTCAGGTTAGTTATGGATACCAAAACTGTCACGTGCGTTGGTTCTGACTGTTCAGAAACCGAAGTGTCTCCATCTTCAAGCTCAATAAAAGAAATGGGCAGCCCCTATTTTTGCATGGCTTAACCAAACAAAGTCTTCCTTTCCAGCCTCAGACACATCAGCACATTTTCAAGAAAAGAAGTCACGAGATACTCATATTGGCCACATTATCATGATACAATCGTTACACCATAAAGGTATTTCACTGCTGAGATACAAGTACATTTTTCAAATATATCTCGATACAGAAATGATACTCAAAAGTATGTCTTAGATACTATCGTGATACTCTTGTATCGCAATACTGTTCATTTAATGGAAAATATTCAGTGCCACTAAAGCACAAAACAAACAGCCACAGCAACTACAGCGATCATACAGCACAGCAGTGAGTCAATGGCCACACAGCAGATGTAATCGCAGTTTTGGAAAAAAACCATATGTGGCGGCAAGTGCTGTGGGCTCAGTGCTGGAGAAGTGACAGATTCGAGCAGGTGTGTTTGAAATAGCACTGGTGAAGTACGCCAGGCACTGCCGCATTGAAACTTAGGGGAAAGTAAAAGCACAAGTAGACAAACATTGATCGAAACCGGCAAAGAATAATTAGGTGTGGAGCATCTCTTGCTCGCGTGTATGTCACGCGCCAACCGGCGTCCGCACTCACACTACGCATGCGCGACTCTCCTCTCCCTTCCCTCTCTCCAACAGCTGCTGCAATAAATAAAGCGGTTAGAGAGAGCGCGCGCGCTTCGCTCCAGTAGTATCTCCTCCTTCTCCGATGAAAGAAGCTGGTGGTGTTGTGTGATGGAAGCAACAGTTCTGTCAGCGAGTGGGTTGACGCAAGTACGCATCAGCATCAGCACACACTCTGACAACGGTCACGCGATGCGTGGTAACGAACCAAGTTAACAACGTAATAACAAGCAAGGTTCACCGCAAGGTTCACCGCAAAGGTAACACCGAAAACACTGCAAACCTGTAAGCACCACCGTTAAATGCACTGTTGAAACTCCCAGCGATGCTCTGCATCACCCCATGGTCCCCTTCGGGGAGATGGTGTAATGTTTTTTGTGGTGTCCTTGAAGGTACCATACTCTGAGTGCTGTTATTCATCATCTGTATAAAAAGTTCTTTTGTTCTGTTACAAACTGGAATTTGCAGATGACACAGCCCTTTTTTTTCGGTGGAGTAAAGCCAGATGCGTCGAAGTATTTAGGTTATGGCACGCTTGCAAAGTGTTAGCATGGTCAATAAGAAATTTTTTGAGAATTTACACAAAACTGACAAAAGACATATTTTTTGCACTAGATATACAGTTATTAGATAGACAGACAACATATTTTTATGATGACATAATTAGCATTGTTAACATGATTAAGGTGCGAGTGTGTGAATGTGATTGTATGTGTCACTTTCTGGGAAACTTCGTGGCATGGGAGATGTGTAAAATGCTTGTAACAGGTTAAATTATATCACCGCATTAATCAACAAAAATGATCAGACATTACCAGCAAAAGCTAAATGTTTTGTATACAATGGATTATTTTTATCAACATTAAATTATTGCACCTTGTAAAGTGTAGCATCAGTTGACGACTTCAAAACACTCAGCAA
The DNA here is from genome assembly GCA_013339685.2 of Hyalomma asiaticum. NCBI lineage: Eukaryota > Metazoa > Arthropoda > Arachnida > Ixodida > Ixodidae > Hyalomma > Hyalomma asiaticum. The sequence goes on from CM023490.1 coordinate 41,996,665, forward strand.
TTGCTAAAGCATGCGGTTTGTGTGGTATCTAGCATTTCACATGCTTATTTTAATGCATTTAATATAGTTAAAGTTAAATTCTTTCGTGCATTCCATTTTTATGGTACATATTGTCTCGCCATAAGAACTAATAACACAGAGTTCATCAGTTTGTTTTGCCTATCAAGGTGTCACTAGTCATGCGACAAGAAATCGAAATACTTGTGTCCTGCCATTATGCCGCATAGACTATGGAAATCTGTCATTAATAAAATGGTAATTTCTGGGGTTTAATCCCAAAACTACAATACTACAACGGTTATAAGTGATGCCATAGTGGAGGACTCTGTAAATTTCAACCTGCTGGAGTTCTTCAACGTGCTCTTAATTGAACATAAATGCCAAACGTGGAACAACCACTACAACCACTGAGACTGTGTCGATGTGCACATTCCGCTCATTCTTGTCAGGTGAAGATAAGATGTAGTTTCTCACGAGCATCTAGTCATATGGGTTAAAATTTTTCATCAATCCATATAACCATATTCATGGGTCGCAGAATGTTGCATGTGTTTTATCTCTGCACATGGCATTTGTCAAAGACTGTCTTTGACTTATTTCTTTTTTTCCAAATACCTAAGCCTATTTTTTCCAAATTCATAAATTAGAACCTAAGCCTACTATTTCTTGCATGCTAGAGAAAATTGTTGATTGCTTTGGTAAGCCACTTCTGTTTCGGTTTTACCAAATGAATTTCATGCTGATATCACTTAACATTGGCTATATAATGTTATTCCTAGAGCTGTGCGAATAACAAAATTTTCAGTGTGAAGCGAATTCAAATGTTTATGTTCAAGTGCAAATCAGATCGAATAATTTTTGAATATTTTTGAATAATGCTATATCTAGTTATGGAGAAATGTATTGTTAAACATGGGCAAAAAATGTATTGCACGTCTAATGTATTCCCACAATGTCATTCCAAAGTCCTGAAGAACAGTCGAACAGTGAACTGTGCAACAGAAAGCTGAGGTAACTTCGCCGCAGTACGCGAGTGTTAAGCTCGCCACAACACATGGGACTTAGCAAGTGTTAACTTCACTGCGGTACAAGGGTGTCAGGTTCGCTGCAATACGCGAGTGCTAGCTTCGCCGCCGTGCACGAGCGTTATGCGGCGAAGCGCACTACGTGCGGGAGTGGGCCACTTGTCACGAGACATAGCATATTTTTCCCCTTAATTACCAACTTACTATTCGAATTATTCGTTCGAATAGTAAAGTTAACTGCGAATCTAATCGAATAGCAAACGGTATTCGAAAATTATTCGAAATTTCGAATATTCGCACACCCCTAGCTATTTCACGTTCTCTTGATTGATTTGTAGAGTTTTACGTCCCAAAACCAGCTTTGATTATGAGAGACGCCATAGTGGAAGGCTCCGGAAATTTCGACCACCTGGGGTTCTTTAACGTGCACTGACATCACACAGCACACGGGCCTCAACATTTCGCCTCCATCGAAATGCAGCCGCCGCGACCAGGATTCGATCCCGCGATATTCAGATCAGCAGCTGAGTACCATAACCACTAGACCGCCGTGGCGGGGTCTAGCGGTGGACGTGGCCCCCACAAAACACCACAGTAGTGCGTTGTTTTTTGGAATAAAATGCTAGTTAAGAAAATACCTTTTTGGCATTAGCCTAGGTGGTGCACAAACTTACATTCTAGTGAAAGCCTCTGAGCAATAGCCATCAGTCTCAAAGCCTTCATGTGCTCTCAGTGCCAGATTCATTAGCAAGGAAGTCAGAAACTCACCATAACTGCAGTGTTTAAGACCAGTGTCTTGACCATAATGACTAAGTGTGTTTGGAAAGAGTGTGGCTTTGGTGACGTAATTTTTTCACAAGTGATTTCTGGTATAGCTGGTCCAAATGTGGGTGTTTCCATAGCAAGCAGGTCTACAAAGCTCTTGCAGCTCAGGGCTTCCACAAAATGAGGCAATACCAGAGGTGCCCGAATATTTGAATAGTTTTCGAATAGTGTTGACTTTATTCGCGCCCAACATTTGCTGCTGAAACTGTTTGAAGCTTTCTAATTAAAGAATAATATGTGCCATGTCTTGTTGACAAGTGGCCTATTCCCACATGTAGCACACTTTCCCGCATGACAATTATGTAGTGCGGCGAAGCTGACACTGTCCAGTTCCGTGTTCGACTGCTCTTGCCCATGAGTAGCAGTACACTTTCTCAGTAGTTTAGCATGGAATTATTAAAATATATTCGAGGTTATTATAAAAATATGAAATTCTACTGACACTCCCAAACATGAATATTCAAATTGGCGTTGCACCTAAAATTTTGCCACTTGCACAGCCCGAGGTAATAATTTTGTTTCTGCACAGTGAAAAGCATGTATATGGGTTGCTTCATTAAGGCTGTGTAGAAGTCGTAATGTGTTAGTATTACATTTCATTCACGCCTTCTTGTGCGTACAAGATCAGGAAGCTGGTGATTATTGTTTATTTATATTTTACTCAAGGCCATGGGTGTTCTCTGAGCCGCGTTGTGGGCTTCATTCCGATGATGAACGGCCGCAGGAAGTACGCTTCACTGCATGGCACTTTTGTATTGCAACGAAGCCTATTAAACGCAATCATTATTTCGGTGCACAAATAAAATCCTTACTTTGGGACATGCGCCTTGCTAATTTTTCCTTCATAACTTTGTCCGGGATTGAGTGTATCGAGTTACCTGCAATCGCCGTTCCGGAGGGGATGGCTCTATAATAAACCCACCCCGCTTCCATTATGTATGGTTCGACTATAGCTGACTGGCGGTAAAGTCCACGACTGATCGAACGTGGGCCCGGGACAAGGGACGGGAGACCACGTGGGCACAGCAGGAAAAAGAAAGAAAAAAGAAGGAAGCTCGATTTCATAAAACAAAATCGCGCGACGCAAAGTACAAAAGTTCCCCCTGACGCAACGCAACCCGCAAAGAATATCACGTGGCGATTAACCAACCATAAGAAGAAAAAACAACCACGGATAATCAGCCCGCACACAAAATATTCCCGACAATGGAGACATATATCGCTGCGCTAACATATCGACCAAAAAATAAACGCGCAGCAGTTATTAAAACGAAGGATGTAATTCGGTTGAGTTTATAGGGTCGCCATAAAAACGGTTAGGCCTTTCTGCGGGGGTGTCAGGTCCGAGCTGGGGCGCCGGGCTCAAGTGTGCATACATAGGCGCAGACTCCGAGCCGCACGCCGCTGCCACAGCTGGGCCTAATCCGAACCGGCGGCGTCCATTCTGAACATCAGCGCCTGGCCACCCAAACGCCTGACAATAGGGAGTTTTAGAATAGGACACCCAAAAGCTTTGCGTATCGTACCGTTTGGGTTCGCTGCAGTACCCGAATCCTGTATCGTGTGTGGTCGTTGGGCCATCCTGACAGTCCGAGCGCAACGGGAAGAATCGTCCCACGTTTATTGTGCCATGCTATATATACAGGTGCGGAACGGGCGAGGGTAACCCAAAGATAACTTGACTGATCGCCACGTGTAGTACATGCCGTAGCGATATCATCTGATACATCCTCTTTCGTATGAGTGAACAAAACAGAACAGTTAAAATATTCTAACGGGGAGTTACAGGGTTGAACAGTGCACAGAAGAAACATCGTTCATTGCCCACCACTGGGAAGCTGATCACGACACTTGCTGTCAGTAGTCCCGTAAACGAACTGGTCTCTGATCATCGACTCCTTAAGACTGCCAAAGTTGCACGATGCTGCGTGCGTCTTCAGATCCCTCACAAAATTTTCGAAGGTTTCTCCCGGCTTCTGGATCCTTGAGCGAAATACATAGCATTCGTGCACTTCGTTACTCTGTCCGGCAAAATATCCATCGAACTTATGCACGACTGTTTTGTAATCGCTGCTATCCTCCTCTTGCTGGTACTCGAACGTGTTAAAGATCTCAATGGCTTCCTCACCTGCGATACTTAGTAGGAGGGCAGTCTTTGTTGCTTCCTTTCGGGGTTTGCCACTGGTCTCCGACGCTGTCAAGAACAACTCGAAGCGCTGCTTGAAGCCCTGCCAGTTCTTGCCGATTTCCCCATTAGTACGTAGTGGGGATGGTGGCTTCACAAAATCCATGTTGGACGTGCTAGGCGCTAGCTTCGGTTAACTTCTGACACCATGTATCGTGCGTGGTCGTTGGGCCATCCCGACAGTCCGAGCGTAACGGGAAGAATCCTCCCACGTTTATTAAATGCGAAGCATTTCTTAGCGAACTTCGGCGAGTTTGAGCGTATCTACCTATCTATCTATCTATCTAGCCGCCTACGATTTTGTGCTCTCCTGGCCGTTTCGCTAATCGGATATTTACGAAAATTGGTATGCCACATCATGACTACATGACGAACATAAATCACAGGTCATAACATGAAAATCATGATATGCATGTCATGAGCGGCATGATTTACATGCCACGGTCTTGGTGCTCTCATGGTCGTTTCTCTAATGGGATGTATGCGAAAATTGGTATGGCACAACATGACTGCCTGACGAACATAAATGGCAGGTCATAACATGAAAATCATGATATGCATGTCATGACTGGCATGATTTACATGACACTGTCTTAGTGCTCTCCTGGCCGTTTCGCTAATGGGACGTATGCGAAAATTGGTATGGCACAACACGACTGCCTGACGAACATAAATGGCAGGTCATAACATGAAAGTCATGACATGCATGTCATGAGTGAAATGATTTACATGCCACGTGTTTCGTTAATGGGACGCATACGCAAATTGGCATTGCAACAATATGACTGCATGATGAACATAAATGACAGGTCATAACATGAAAAGCATAGCATGCATGTCATGGGCGGCATGATTTACATGCCAGGCGTTTCGTTAATGGGATGTATACCGAAATTGCTATGGCACGACACGGCAGCATGACGAACGTAAATGACAGGTCATAACATTACAATCATGACATGCGTGTCATGACCGGCATGATTTACATGCCACGGTCCTGGCGCTATACTCCCGTTTCGTTAATGGGATGTATGGGCTCCGTCTACTGGCCAGAGGGCGCTACGTAGCTCTCGTCGGACGGCTCAGTATCGCTGACATTGGCCGCTTGGGTCGCACGTGAGACGCGCGCGCACGGTGGAAACCGAGGCGACAGCGACGCGCGCGTTTCTTCGCTGCTTTCCAGGCGTGCTGCGAAGCACACGAACGCTCGCGGCGTCGTCCTTTGGGACAGTTTGCCGCAGGTTTGGAGCGCGCGTCTCAAAGGAAATAAAACGAAAGAAGGTGGGACGGGCGGTCGCTGCTGCTATAGAGTTGGAGACGCGCATCGCTTTCGCGTATTTTCCTGTCACAGTCTGCCCAATTTTGCTTCTTCTCTCCGTCAGGCAGTGCATTCTGGCGCTGATGTCGCACATGGAAAACTCGACTGCACGAAGCCTATAGCAAAATTGGTTTGGCACAACTTGACTGCATGACGATCATAAATGACAGGTCATAACATGAAAATTGTGACATGCATGTCATTAGCGGCATGCTCTACATGCCACTCGTTTCCTTAAAGGGATGTATACCAAAATTGCTATGGCACAGCACGACTGCCTGGCGAACGTAAATGACAAGTCATAACGTTAGAATCATGACATGCGTGTATGAGCTGCATGGTTTACATGCCACAGTGTTGGTGCTCTTGCGGCCGTTTCGTTAACTTCATATGTACCAAACTCGGTATAGCGAGACAACAGTGCAAATCCATTTTACGTTCCTTATCCGTGCTTCGCATTTCCTCGATTCCCACTGCACGTGGGATCTGCCAATTTTTGTGCCATGCTATATATACAGGTGCGGAACGGGCGAGGGTAACCCAAAGATAACTTGACTGATCGCCACGTGTAGTACATGCCGTAGCGATCTCATCCGATACAAAGCCGGTTTGCGTCGTTAAGATCCCGCACGGCGCAAGAAATCATGAAAACTCTAAAGCTCATTTTGCGTCTCTATAACCCACCGAACGCAAAGAACGCTAACGCTGCGTACCCTATTCTAAAGCTCCCAATAGTCCCTGGCGCGACCTTCGACGCACCATCCGTTCGTTCGGACGTTTCAGCAAACCCTGTTGAATGTAGTTATTATTGCGTGGTTCTCATTGGGTTGGAAGGTTGACGCACGGTTGCGCACCCGCAACCCCCGCCCCCCTCTTCTTATCGCGCGGCGCCAGGGAAGGGACCGCTCGTCGGGAAGATAGGATGTGGCTTTCTCTCCAGACGCGCGCATCTGCGGGAGGTCTCTTGTCGAAGGTGGGCCATGTGCGCGCATTTTGTGACATAAACTTCGCACTACCCTTCAGATTCACCTGCGCGTTCAGCGGCACTTGCCAAAACAGCGTCTTTTCATCGGCATGGTTATTTTTGGTGATGCCAGAAGTGATCGCGGACCATTTAGAAGCACCCGTATACAGTGGCGCGCTGAGTTCGATGTATCGAATGTTGAGCTGACCGAGATTTCGCTGTATGCAGCACAGGGATATATTTTTTGCACGCAAAACCGAGGATGTCACCATATGCGTGTGACGTCTGCTCGCCAGCTCACCGCGTGGCTGGGAGTGCATGGCGGCCCACGTGCGCTGTCTTGCAATCGAAGTAATGTGCGGCGGGGTCAGAAGCCGCGGGATCGAATGCCGGCCGCGGCGGCGGCATTTCGAGGGATGCGAAATGCCAGAGGCCCGTGTGCTGTGCGATGCCGCTGCACGTTAAAGAACCCCAGGTAGTGGTCGAAATTTCCGGAGCCCTCCGCTACGGCGTCTCTCATAATCAAATCGTGGTTTTGGGACGTAAAACCCGATAAATCAAAGCAACCAACGGCACATTTCAGCGTAGCATTCGCAACGCACGTTTCATGATAGACGCAGCGCAACCGCATGCGCGCACTTTGACGGCTCATATTTCTAAGTGGGTTTTGTTCCCGACTCGTCCATACAACCCCGACTCTGTTTTTTTTTTGTTTTTTCTCGCTCTCTGGCCGTCGTTTTTTAACATTTCCCCGCGTTTTGTTCCTCCCGGCCGTTTCGACGCCAACTCGCGTTTTATTACTTGGCGCCCGCGTTTTCGGCGAACACAGCTTGTGGAATCTCAGGTGGCACGTGCCTTCCTTCGAGTACTGTTCCTTCTTTTTTTTTCTGTTCTCGTCTCTATTTTCTTCGCACGTCTGCTCGCGCCCGCCCGCGTCTGCGGGCCCGCCTGTTTCTTTCCGTCGCTCCTTGGCGCCGTGCCACGCGTGTCTCAGCGCCGAGACGCGCGCGCCTCCCTCTCCCCCGCCTCTCTCTCAACCCCTCCTCCTCTTCTGTCAGGGAGACGGTGGAGGGGAAGGGGTTGTCGACTCTAGCTTCGGGCGAGAACGAGGGCCCGGGGTTCTATTCCCGGTTAGGCGAAGCCCCCCGAAATAGCGCCCCCCTGTGTGAGAAAATGAGGGCAAGGGTTAGCGGCGTGCGTTACGCTGTTGCGAGAGGGAGGGTAGGTGTTACGGCGTTCGCAATGCAGCCAGGGAAAGACAGCTTTCAGTCAGGGGGAAGTGCTGCAGGAGAGAGAGAGAGATTCGGAAGCATAGGGTCTGGCACAGGTTTCAAACACCCAAAGCTGGAGAGCCAGCAGCATGATCGGCTTTATTTTTTTTTTCTTCTTCTCTCGCCTCAACCTCCTCCTCCCACCCACCGCCCGCGGTGTCGGTCTCGAGGAAGGCTTGCGCTTCTGCCTCGGAAACGGGCTCTCTTTCGCAGCACCGTGACCCATCGACCACGCTTCTGCTCTGAGGTAATCGTTTGCGATTTCTCAACGTTGACTGTATATTATTCTCCATCATGTGCAGTTACGTACACCGGGAATCTTTCTCGGTTCTGTTGTGGGTCGCAGTCGGACCGGGCTCTGTACCTTAAATGGACATCGAGATAGGGAAGCGGCTTCTTGGCTAGCGGCAACATAAGTGGTTTTTTTTTCAGCTTTGTATTGTTTATGTGTCAACGCTAAGGTTGGTTTTTGTTAGGGAGAGGAGGAGTATCATTTAGGGGATTGGCGTGTTGAAAACTTTATTTTGCTTTTAAAGGAAAAGCATCCTCTCTGAATGCAGCTATTTGTTCTGATGTGCCTTGCAGATAGCCTGTTTCCAAGCATACCTATTGTACATATACGTCTCTGCATGTATTTGTTTCATATATTACATATGCATGTTTCTTAATTATGTTGGACTTCTATTTATTTAGCTTTTTTTTTAAGTATTTTATTCCTTCATCACTCTCTTGTGATGGAGCAGCAAAACAGCAGTGAGAACTCAGCCTGTTGATTCAGTCTTGGCTATAATTTGTAATTGCTAAATGGTTCATATTCCCTTGGCAGCTGTGTTGGAGCTGTAGGTCCCTGTCGATACCCCAAGACTGTTGAGTGTCTCGGTGATCACTTAATGTTAAGGAGGCCTTGCAACTGGCTGTAGAAGTTATGCATTTTGTTGTTTTATGCAGTTAACACATCTGCGATCCATTCTACACTTCTCTGTTCTTTTTTTTACTGTTGCTGCCTAGATTTGCATCCACATCTTCATAAGCATTAGTATTATCGTTTTAATTGTGTTACATTTAGTGCCTAAAATGCAGAAGTGACAGTCTTAACTAGCAAATGAAGGTATGTGAAATATATATTTGCCATTAATTAATGTTATCACCAGTGCTCTTGTCATTACTACCTCATGGTATCCTCTGTGGTGGTTCAACAACAAGCATTCTGCTGCTGAGCCTGAAGGTTGTAGGTTTGATTCCCCTGCAGTGGTGGCAACAATGTGATAAAAGCAGAATGAAAGGAAGTGTCATGTAATGGCACAATTAACTGATCCCAGGTGGCCATTATTAACCTGCAACTCTCCTCTGCCATCTATTACAGCTCCAACAACATTGTTTCAGGACATTAAACACCCATCAGTTATTCGATAGGCAGTTTTTTTGCACTAGGGCTTAAGGCATTCAGCGTGCAGTTTGTGATTCTCTATTCACATCTTTACTCCCACTTTTCTCTTGTACAGGCCTCTGGGTGGGACATTGCAGACTTACTTTGAGAATCTCTCTCTACGAGGGGAAACAGCGCGGGGCCTCAGCTTTGGTGGTGGAGCACCGACAGACTTCATTCCTTTCACGCCTGTAGATCCGTGGAACCAAAGGACCAGGAGTGAGTGTAGCAGTTATACTAGCAGTGTGTACATGCATTAAATAAAAATAACTAAAGAATTGATTTTAGAAAATGGCATTTTTTGAATCTTACATCCATTATTCTCCTCATTTGTGAATATTTGTACCTTTCAAGTTCATTCAGTTTAAATATAGATTTAAGGACATGCAAGTCACCCGATTTTTCATCTGTGTAGATATTATTGAAATGACACATAATCAATGATGCCATGCACTTATTCCACAGCCTTGATTGCCTACTAATGGTAGTCTGCTAATGTTTTGCAAGTGTCCATGTGTATGCACATTTGTGACTCTTGATAATGAATTGTCACATTTGTCTGCCTCTTTCTTCTTTTTTGTTAGTTTCTCAAAATACATACTAATTTGGATACCAGGAAGAGTATGAGTCATATCAATGGCTATCACAAATAGAAGAGTGATTCTTTTTGCAGCTTAAAGCTGTTACCACACAACATAGCAAACAGATGTAGATTTTTTTTCTTTAAGTTTGTCTTTTGCACGACAACTATATAGTCATGTGGAAAAAAGGTAAAACAAAATGACAAAATGAGAAACAGTGAAGTTTAATGCAGTATTAAGGGGGGACATGGGTCTTAAGACCAAAAATATTGTCAAAAAATCAGCTTTTGGAGAAAAGCATTCTTGCGATCTACATCAATCACTCTCCATATATGCCAAGTTTCCTATCTGTTAAGGCCATATTTCAGCCAAATCATCAATTCAAAGGCATGTGAAGCACCCAATTTTTTGCTGTGTCAACACTAAAATGAGACATATCCAATGACGCCACGCTCATATTCTAGTACCGCGAGCATATACTAATGGTAGCCTACCAAATTTTTGTAAGTGTGTATGTGTATAAACATTTGCAACTGCTCACATCTAAACATGGCATTTATTTGTTTTTTTGGTTTTCTAAAAATGCTAGCTTTGCACACCAAGCAAGGCATTTACTCCGATATTTAAGTGGTCATCACAGATAGAATAATAATTCTTTTTGCAACATGAAGCTAGATGTTTGGAGCACACAACATAGGAAAGAAATTTTTAATATTACTTGCTTAAGTTTATCAAATTTGCTTTTGTGAGACATTTGCATGGCCATTTTTGAAATAATACAGTTCATTGTACTATAAAGCAAAAAATAATGACCTAATCACAAAAGTGCTTCCATTGTTGTGATCCTTATGCCTTCTGCTAACAACTAATATGCCATTTGTATATTTCGATGTGGTGGTAGTCTGTCTATTGTAGTAAGACCAAAAAAGGTGGTCTTGTTAATTATGTCATTAAATAACGAACTCAGGGGGAAAATAACAACATTTTTAGAATCAGAAAAAGAGAGCAAACAAGCATGCAAACATTAATCAAATTTGGTTCATAAAAAAGTAAGGACACCTTTAAGACCCAGGTCCCCCCTTAAGTAGGAAATAATGACTCAATCATAAAAGTGCTCATATTGTTGTGAGTCTTGTACTTTCTGCAATTGATCCATATGTCATTTGTATGTTTTGTAAGGCTGTTGTTTGTCTGAATTGCAAAAGAGATTTATTTTAATTTTTGTTTTAGAACAATATAATGGACCCTCAGGAAAACCAATTACATTTTTAGCACCTTGAGAAGAAACTAAGCAGGCTTGCTAACATTTATTAAATCTTGTGTTGGGACCATCAATGCTGGGCCTCTTTTACTTTTGTAGTTCTAGGAAAGCCAGATTTCCATGCAAGATAGTTTCGGTCCTGATAGGAAACGATGTCACTGTCACATGTTTTGAAACCATGATAATTTACTGAGTGCTGCGAGGCCAATAATGCTGTGGTTGAATCATTACACATGACGATGTCTTCATTTATAATGACATACTGATTTGTGCAACTACGAAACACACTACCAATTGGATAAAATCACTCAAGAGTGCTTGAAGCCATCACCTTCTATCATGCAGAAGCCAGTAGGCCTTCTTTTTACAATTGACATTGCATCGTTAACTTACTTTATGCACTGTATTAAGTGAAAAATTTGGGCACGCCCGTCATCTTGCCACTTAATTTTTGGGTCCTTCTCATAAGATGAACAAGTCTTCATGGTCCTTCTGAGTTTCTCTTAAAGGGAGTCCACTGTATTGCCTCTAGGCATACAATTTTATTATGCACCCTTATCTTTGAATCTTGTTCACTTAATGTGCAAATAAAAGATGCTTGCGTTTGATTTGTGCAGGTTCTGTATCACCACCTGAACAAGGGAGGCAAACATCTCCGGCTCAAAGGATGTCTTCAGAGACTGCAGCAGAGCCGGCTACAGAGCAAGCCGCAAGGCCCGCTTCGGACACAGCAGCAGCTGACAGCAATGGCGAGATTGAAGACCGACCTGCACCTGTCCGAAAGTCTCGGCGATACAGTGACCCACCTGTGTTCTATCCGCAAATCGACGTGAGTCACTTGCTTGCGCTTGACTTTGGCATCAGCTGTTATTTCTTCTTATGAATCGCATCGTTTGCAAACTGTTGTACCTGTACTTGTTATCACTTTTCCGATCAGTATGCTAGTGCCATATTTTCTGTATGCTGCTGCTATGTGCCTATTAAAATATTCCTGGTTGCAGTAATTAAAACCCTTTGAAGGAAATTACGGAAATGACCTTCTTAACTAGCACTGTGTGTTGCCATCTGGATACCTATGTTCCCCTGAATAAAATCATCCATTAAATAAATTATGGCAGCAGCTGAAACCTCCAAAACTAGGCTTTTTTGTGTTTGTGCACCGTTTTGCTTGTAGCAGCTAACCTACAAGCTCTCTAAAATCTTTCATGAAGTTACGAATTTCAGCTCACTCTACGGTTTTACGAAAGTTGCATGGTGGTTTATGAAAAACAGAGTTTAGAAAGTCTCTGCAAGATGTTGGAAGGTGAAGTAGGGCTAGATTACAGATATAAATTTATAAAAAAAAATGTTCATTACAACAGGAGTCACATCGCCTTTTTATGGAAACTGAAACATCTATGCAAGGCATTTGCTTCAGAAATGTTTACAGAGGCAAGTTCCTAAACCAGGCTTAATTAGCCACAGTGATCATCAGATGACATGTTTCTCGTGAATCTCTGCTGTTAGGAAATGCCTGCTGCTTCTGTGCTGCTGAAGAGAAACATTGCTAGTAAAATGTGTACATATCCTGGAAAAGTTGTGTACGCAAATCAAATGTGAAGCAAAAACACTTGTGTTTGAACCCCTTTCCACTAACCACATACCTGCTTGCCTGCCCTTCGCAGTTGCAGCTTTGTGATTAACTTAGATCAGCTTGCAAATTCGCCACTCCTTAAGGAAACACTGTTGAGGGCAGCAGAGCACCAGCATCAAGTGGTAGGATGAAATTCTAAAATTCGTGGCATGAAATTGAGTGAGCAAACATGAGATAGGGGCAGTCGGGGGTTTGCCGAGCCTGTTTCAGATTTCATGTGAAAGCATTGTGTTCTTGTGGTCAAATGGACATACAGGGGGCTGCGGCACTGAAGGAACTTGAGGGTCATCTGGAGAGCGTCATCAACGACCAGGAGCGGTCAGCGCTCAGGGAGCTGCACGAATACCTCGTCACGGACAATGGAGCATGGGCCCTTGGATCGCCACAGCTAGACCTGTTCCGTATGTTCACCTCAGTGGCGCTGTGTTGTTAGCCACTAGTCTTTAGTGCTGTGAGCTTCTAAGTGCTTATAAGTATCGGAGACTTCAACATGAGTGAGAACTGCTGGAAAAGCAGGTGGAACTTGCCTGTTTGGTATGGAAGCACAGCAAACTAGAATAGAAAAAAATAAATAAAAATGAGTACATTTTAATTGTACTCACAGATTTAGAAAAATAAGTTTTCAACAATATTGAAACCCAGTACTTTTAGCATAGACATCCAATGCTGTGACAACCACACCATGGACGCAGAGGTCAGGATACAACACTTTTAAGTACTTCCTATGTGCGTTCTAGCATGTTCAGACGTATTGACTCTTTTTCGTTTCATCAAGGACACGATTCACTCTATCTCTATATCATAATTTGTCCTTTACTGCAAAGGTTCACATAGCAGTTTGCTGATTGATAGCACGGTCAATGGGTAGCGTGCTGTCAGAATTCAGCACGATTCTTAAGCATTCCAAGTTACTTCATCAATGAAGTACCCCCGTTATTTGTCTATGCATCAGTGTATATGCAGACCATCGTCATGGCTATTAACCTGTAACACATTTTAACTCATTATATTAATTTGTTGAGCTTGTGGACAGCTTTAATGGACACTAAAGGGAATCAAGTTGAGAAAGATTGAAAGATTAAGCTTGTGCAACGACTCATTCTCCATTCCTGGAGAGAACAAGCTGTTGTAAGCAAGAAAACAGCGAAATTGGGAAATTACAGTGGTACCCTCAGTCCCGCTCTCTGGGTACCTTTCTGAAATGACATCAGGTCATCTTTTCTTGAGCACTAGGTTACTGCTTCAGGTTAATAAATAAAAATGAATTACGTAAGCTTCGACAGTGAATAAGTGGGCAGTAAGCCACAATTATTTGCTGCATGTTACAGCCGTGTAGCTCTCTGCACATAGTGTCAGCAGCTAAGATCTTGATGTCAAGTCCTCCTTCCAGCGTGGGCGATTCATACTGAGTGGCAATACCAGGGACTTTTGGTGGCAGTTTTCAACAAAAAAAAAAAATTGTTTACTGGCACATGGAAACCAGGACTAGGCTTCAACTTGGGTAAAAGAACGATCTAGCCAAACTTAATGTTTTCTTTTAATGTTCCTATAAAGGATAAAGAGGTGAAAGGTGCAACACTGAGCTGTTGGTTCTGTATGAATTGTGTCATTTAGTCTAGCAGAGTGTTAAAGCTTTTCCTTCATTGCCACAGAAAGCTTTATACACTAAAGCACTCTAAGCATGCATTTGAAAACGAACGCGCTTAT